>PVIU01006673.1:0-99290 GCA_004026605.1 Ondatra zibethicus
AAAAAAATTGTATTTCGATAAGGATACGGATGGCTAGATATAGGAACAGATTTAGATTATTTAGATATCTATAGGGATGTGTGAGAATGACCTATGGGACAAGTATATGGTCCAAGCACACAGGAGTGGCTGATATGTTGAAGCTGCTCTGTCCATAAACCTGTATTCTTTAGTAGTCCTATTCTGATATAAAACAAGGTTGTTGGCTTTCAGCTCATACTGGATGATCAAAGAAACTGTCATCTGAAATCTCTGAGAGATGGCAATAGATGCTACAGCAACAATAAGAAGACCAGAGACACTTGCCAACAAGAAGAGAAAGCCCACAGAGAAGTCACACTGCAGTCTACTCAGACTGCTATCATTTACCCTCAGTTATTCTTTCCTCAAAATGAGCCCACTCACAGATCTGTTTATATATTGGCCTGTGAAGTTAAAAATCAAGATTTACTTTGACAGATAGGAAATTACCAATAACTTAGTAAAATCTGTTTGTTAAAGCATTCCTTAAAATACTGGATAGCCCTTAATTTGATGTATCTAAATCTCTAATTTGAAAATGCAGAAAACACCTAAGACCATCAAAAAATGTGTGTGCAAATATTATTTTACTTCTATTAAAGTGAGGTTTTAAAAAAACTAAACTTCTAATAAAAGAGATAAAGAAAGCACTGCCTCAAATGGCATTTAAAATACATGTAATATTAAATACATGTACATATAAAACAGGAATATTAAAATTAATAAATGTATATTTAGCATCAAGTTCGACCTGAAACTTACATTTATTTATGTGTTTTCACTTAGATTATATGTGTTTTTATAGCGTTATTTACAGTGTTCATAAAAATGCTGATACAGTCAATTTTAATGTCTGCATATATACACATTGACACCCTTAGATGCTGTCAGAACACAGAAGCTGAGAGACAAAAATCAGGAAACAGATTCAAATTTGCTTCTCTGTATTACTGGTGTTTATCAAAGAAAAAGTTATTTAATTTCTTCTTTGAAATTCATATAATCTTTCATATACTGTTAACTATATTTTTAATATTGTTGACCTCATCTTTTACAGTATAATGATTAATGATGAAAACATTTTATGTCTACAAGTAAAACTAGCTACAGTTTTGGATGTAAAAATTTTTATTAAAACTTAAATAATGACTGATGCTAAATTTCCATATGTATTGTGATATATACACATAAACACTATTGAAATAATGGATGTACTCATTTACACTAAAACCATAAACATATTTACACAAATATATCTAACATTAGCAAAATTCTTCTTTTTTTTCTAATTCTGACTATCATAGTTTCCTTACATTTGTATATTGCTTAGACTTGGTTGTGTTCACATAGTAAGTAGGGGAATAGATGCAGATGACAATTTTAGGTTCTTAAGATTATTATTAGAACATCAAGAGTAAAATCTTCTGCAGAAATCCATTTTGTCATGAAATTTGACCAGTGTGTTATGTTCTCATCATTAAATATTTCTGGTACAGTAGACTTCAGATTTCCAACAAATTATTCAGCAGAGAAACACAGAAGCCCCTCTATGTTCAGTGAACCTTGTGGTGGCCTCTGTAACAAAGCCTGCATCTCAGCCCTGGAGGGGAGGAGTCTTCCCTGAGTGGTTCAGCCTGGTTAGTGGTGGTTCTATATTGTTGTGCCAGGCTTCCCTAGAAATCTCCTTACTTCTCTTTTTTGCCAATGTTTTCTTGGGCAAATCTTTCTTTAGAATCAATCATTTTTTGTATAAAGCTTCCATAGTCAAATAACTGTATGGTTGCTTCCCAATGCATATCCTGCTGTTTAATTATATTTGATGCAAAGAACCAGACTTAATATACTTATATTGTTAGTTTTCATCCCGCAACATTTCAGGTCCTCCCAACACTCACCATATTGCAATTACTTCTATACCTCAATTTAAAAATAGAAAAATTGACTGTAGTGACTTCTGTGGTTGTTTGGATGGTAAAATACCTTCAGGTTTGAGATAAATTCAGGAAACTCAACATTTTAATTGAAAGACCTAGAAGGGGAAATTTGATTTCAAATATTTGAAAGCTTCTTATATCTCTAAAAAGCTAAATTTGCTGTATGGTTTCATGGAGGAGAAAAAGAATCATTATATTAGAAACACAAATGTTTTCAAAATAATTAAGATGTCTACTAACAATTTTTCATATTAAAGTTGAGCAATAACTTATCTACCCTTTAAATGTTTGAAGAAACCAAGGGTACCATCACCTCTTATATATTATTTATAGACGATTTTTCATTTTTAAAGTAGATACTGTTAGACTTATTATGTCCCTGAAGGTGAATCACTGACCAAATATGCTAAATAGCTATGTCACACAAAATAAGTTGTGAAGGGTTTAACATTTATCTTTGAAAAGGCAGTTGTAAACAATCTTTCCATTTTGGGCAACATTTGCATCTCTTCCTGGCAAATTTAGTGTATGTTTGTCAATGAAACAAAACAATAAACACCGTTCATTCAGATATTTTTGTAACTGAAGTCACTTGCTTGAAATATGCAGACTTTCAGTAGAAGCAGCATTAAAATCAGAACTAAAGCTCATATAGGATTTAAGAAATTCAAAATAAACTTTATTTTGAATATTAACATATTGGTATAATCTCATATATAAAATTAATTTTCTTTAATGACCACATTTTCTGTAATCTTCATTAGAAAATTGGGCACCGATGGGGCTCGTGAGAAATGTGGGCTGCTGCTTAAAGTACTAGCTAAGAGCTCAGGCACAGCAGCATTTGAGTAAACTCTAGAAGTAATTTAAGGATACAGAAAAAAGTGAACTGTGCTGGCATCTGTCCCGGCACTGGAGTGACATGAGAGCTTCAGTGAACAGGATCAGTCAGGAATCTGATTTTACTTTTCAGCCTTGTCATTTTAAATCCCTCTACTGTTCTTGGGTATTGGTGCATCTCCAACTTTTCTGAAACTGCAATATCTGATGATCCTTAAGCACTATTAAGTACTGCCCTTAAATGCTCTATATAGCAGGTTCCTACCCTCAGACTTATAAATTCACCTCTTTTCTGCTTTGTGTTTTCTCAAGGCTTTTCTCCTAAAATAAGCAGGCAAGCATGCTGTTCTGTTTACTGTTTTTCCAGTTATTCAATTTAATAATTCTGAGTGTATAAGTATGACCAAATTATCACATATGCTTGTATGGAATGTTCATACACAATGTTCATACAATACCTGCTACATATCTAGACAAGGCTTCTGTAGAGTAATATTTGTATAACAATAATTTTTATTTTCTCAAAATAGTAAGTTGCATCACATTGGAAAGCAATAAATGCAATATAATTTACAAAAAAAATTATTTACAAAATAATTTATGTTTAGTTAGGTATAGATTAGATTTGAATTAAAATGCAGATATGGACAGTTTCAAAAAATCAATGATAACATTTCTCAAATAGGTTCATTAGTGAAGAGTGAGATCCTTCGGGGCTGAATTTGCCCAGATCACAATGTCACTTAGTGTGAAAATCTTGGAAGTTAAGGCATAAGTGAAATAGACAGACAAGATTAACCTGGAATATTAGGTAGATGTGAGGAAAGAAAGAGCCTCCAACTGTGAATCAAATATAGTGTTTTATTTCTTTCTATGTCTTTCTACATGAGCCAACCTCTCACTGGCATTCAGATGATGTAAATCCTTGATATCATCTTTGACTCTTTTATCCTTCCTTTAACTTCAAGTGAATCACAGACATAATGAAACAGATGGCATACCTGAAACTGAGTAATATTGACATCAATTAAGAAGATGTGATTCAAAGGTGAGGGCCAAAGACAGAGACAACCATGGAGATGGTGTTTGCTGTGCTCTGAGATGAGTGAGGAGCAGTCAGAAGCATGACAAAGTCCTACTGGGAGGGGCAGAGGGAGCTCAGGGAGCAAGACCAGGGAAGACAGAACTCAAACTCACTCCTGCCTTTCTACTTAGCTTCCTAATTTTATGGCTCATCATTTTGTCACCTGAACTGATAAGGTCTGAGTCCCCACTAATATGTATGCTGACAAATAGGCTCTAAGGTTTCATTAGTAGAAGGGTACCTGCTTCAGTCTTCTGAAGAAGCTTCATGATCGGCATTACTGTTCATATTAACATTTCTCCTTTGTGGTAGTTCAATACAGCAGACTAAACAGAAAAAAGCATGGAAACACCAGAGACAAGACTCCACCGCTAATGATAAAGATTGTTGTCTAAAAGGAAAGCTAAAGGCTGACAAACTCCAGAGCGAGAGATGCAGATATTCAATATTCTTTCCTATGAGTTTAAATTTTAAGTTCAAATAGGAACATAAAGCATTCAAAGGATTATGTGAAGAAATTGACAGGTTTAGGCTCACAAACTTTTATTAACATTAATTCAAATTATTTTAAACATCTTATTTTATTATATCCAGAAATAACTAAGAATGATAACACATAGGAAAATAACTTGAAATTATGAGAGGAAAAATGATTTAAATCTCTCAAAAGATAGAGAAAATTATTTAATGAATTTAGATATTTATTTATAATATATAATCAGTCATCTATATCTAAAAGAAAAAAAGACTCTTGTTGCTTTTTATGCTTTTTTAAAAACAATTTTTGTTATCCTTTACATGGGAAAATATAACACTCTCATGTGTGCGTAGGACAACTTACAGTGAATAGTTTTCTCCTTTTACTCTGCATTTCCCAGGGATCGAACTGAGGTTATCAGGATTGGCAGCTCCTGCTCCCCCACCCCAGAGTTTTCTCACTGACCTCATTCTGTTTATTAGTTTGTTCATAAAAGATATCAAGTTAAGAGCCTCTCACATAGGTTGATTTTGCAATGCAAGCATCTGTGCCATTTCCACTATTAAGTATGGGTGGAGAAAGACAGAAGCACTAAATGTCAAAGGAAATGAGAGAACATGTGTAAAACATGTCATGAACACCATTGACGACAAAGAGGGAGTAGACGATTATCAGGGGTTAATTTAATCTGTATTTGCTAATCAGTTGTGCGTGCCTATGTTGAATGAGGTGTTTCCATGAGGGGGTCTCAGTGTTAGCAAATGATTAAATTAAATATGTTTCAAGAGTCCATTTAGGTAATGGCATTGGTCTAAGTACAGAAAAGGAAATATTTACTTGTATTTTCAAGATTACAAATGTTAGAGATTAAGGTTTTATTTTTAGCATGTTTATTTTAAAAATTTCAGTTATTGAAATCATATTTGCTAATTAGACACTAGAAATAATATTTTACCATCTTACAAATTCTACTTTCTCCATATATAAATAACCCCTGTAAGTTCACAATGCAATGGCTAATAATTCAAAAACATTTGCAAAAGTCCAGGACTGAAATTTCATAAGGCATAGAAAAGATGAATCTCTCATATGTCCAATCAAAATTTCATAGTATTATTTGTTGTAGGTTATTTTTAAAACCATAAATAAAATTTACTAAACCATCTTTAGAATGGCTGACAAAGAATAAAGCTCAATATGGCTCAAAGGAGTCATTTTTGGTAAAATGTAATATGAAACAAACTCTTTAGAAAAATGTGTTATAAAATGTTAAAGCTAGTTCAAATATTAGATGACATTTCCATTCATCTATGCTTATCTGAAATTATTGTAAGCATTTATTAATGAAGTTGTGGAAAACCATTTGTTTCATTCACAATAGTTTTAAATGATAAATAACTCAGATATAAAGCAACAAGAGATTTCATAAGCAACTATCATAGTTACTCAATGAAAAATATTCTGCAATTCAGAAATAACAGTGGTGAAATTATTATTACCCTGAACCAACTCAAAACACAAAAAGAAAATTTTTTTGTTGAAAGAAAAAGATACAAAAAATGATATACTTATAGGGTTTTACTTATATGACATTTCAGAAGGGGCAAAATGTTAATGAAGTCAGATAAGTGGCTCTACAGAGTGGAGGGTTTGAAGTGACAAACAGAAATTTTCTGCAGTGACAGAAATAAATGATGTTTTTATACAGACATACATTGCAAAAATGCACTAATTTCACATAACTAATTGATCTACATACTAAATATTTATACAGAATCACATAAATCTCACAAAACTAAAGTCTACTGAATATTTTATAGATTATTCTTTTATCACAGGATAGATATTTTTTGTCTCCTAAAAGAGCTTATAACATGTAGCCAAACAACAAAATTTCTTTCCATATTTACTGATGATTTATTTTCAATGAAAACAAATGATTTTGGTTAATGCAAAACAGCTGAACTTTATTATGAAAGAAAATGATGGGGCAATTTAGGATACATTAAAAACTTAGTGATTATTTCAATATATGAGAATGCTATTCTTTGAAGTAATATCTTTAATTTAATTAGAGCAAAAAGAGTGGCTCAATAATAGTTTGGGTAGGAAATAAGCTAATATCCATATTAAATAATAAAAGAAATCTATCAAGAGTTCTCAGAAAATGTCATCTATCAGTGGTGTGCTTTATAGAAGTGATCAAAATGTTGCCTGCAGAAGCTACAATTAAACAGTATATTCATAAGTAATTTGGATTTCAAATTAAAAATACATCATTGAATCTGAAGCAGCTCATAATTTAAGAAAAATAGAAAAAAGTAGTTGATACACAGTTCTATAGCAATGCATGCTTCACTTCAGATTACAAAGAACAACTGAAACTATTCATAATACATTATTCCAATAAACAATATTTTCTTCATAGTATTATTATCTTTGAGGTGAGGCATCAGGTCAATTTTAATTTGATTACCTATCATACCATACTTACTTCTACTTTATCTTGTTTTTCACATTTCATTTGGGTTTTGTTGTTACAAAAAAGCTGTAGCAAAAATATCAAAAAATATTTGTTTGTTGAATAGTTCTATGCAGAAGTCAATAACTCTGAGACACAAATATTACTGATGGTGGTGATTCAATTACATAAGAGAGGAAAACATTTGGGTTACTTCCTGAGCATGAATTTAAAGGTCAAGTGGAATGACAAATGGTGTTGGGGTTCTCTCTTGCTACTGAGAATGTCATTGGAGAGAAATAGAAAGACAAGAACATGTATGAGTAGCTGTGGAGTTGGCTATCATATGTCAACTTGGCCGACTAACTACCCAGATATTTGGTCAGCTCTTCCCCAGTTGGATGAATGAGAGACTAGGTAGTTTAGGAGCAACATAAGACTGTCTTGACTCTATTAGACAGCTTTCATGAGTGTGGGAGATAGCATCCACTTAGGTTAAAAATCTAAGGAAAACAATGAAACGGATTCCCCTGAGAAGAAGGACTCCTTCCAGCTGGCGGATGACTGTGACCTTAACAAAGTCTTATTGTTGTTTTTAGATCCAGTCTGAGCCTGGACTTTCCTGTGTTTTACTGGCTTTCAGAGGAGAAGTTTACTGGGCTATTTCCTGTTTTTAGGACTTCATTTTGAGTTCTGAGTTTATTGTTGAAAATTATGGAATTTTTAATCTCCCAAAAGAAGGTGAGAAGAATCTATACAACAAAGTCTCTTTTTAATGTATCTATTTCATTTTAATTATGTATATAATTGTGTATCTGTATGGGTGTAGACAGGTGCCGCAGATCACAGCTTACTGGAGAGGGTGTCAGATCTCCAGAAGATAGATGTATAGGTTTTATGATATGAATGCTGGGGACTGAACTCAGGTCTTCTGCAAAAGAAGTCTATGCTCTTAGCTGCTGAGCCATCTCTGCATGCCATCTTTTTGTATTTCTATATACATTCTGTGGTTACAGTATTTCTGAAAAGTTCTCACTCACAGAGAGTAGTAATACTTCTTAACAGCCCAATTCTGCTCAAAAAAAAAAAAGAATAAGACCAATTAAGGCCCATTAGTAAATTAAGAACAGTATTTTCCCTGAGATTTTCACCTCCGGATAGAGAAAAATTATTTTTAATATATTCCACAACAGGAAACCTAAAATGGATGTTGTTGACAATGGGGCAAAAGCATAGGTGAAACTAAATTGGTTATTTAGACAAAAAGGAGCAATGTTATCTGACACAATCCTGTCTTCTTCAATATACAGTGACATTTTCATACTTGTGTTGACTCCCTCTGATATTTCTCTCTTCACAGTTGGGTAACTATTATGTGAGTATCTTTTTCATTTTGAAATTAATTCTGCACACCAAAGCAACATGAAAAATGTAATGACCGCAAATACACTTCCCAGGTAACAAATACAGTTTAAGCAACAACTCTGTTTATCTTTCCCTTTCCATTTTATTCTTCTTCTTCTAACACCCATGAGTAATTAGTATATGGAATTAGACAAAATTTGTTTTCACAGATGTTTCCAAATTTAACTATCTCCTTATCTTGCAGCCATGTATCAAATGCTTTGTGCTATTTTGATTTTCAAAATCAAATTTGAATATGATTTTGTAGCTTTCCTTTTTCTGCTAGATTTTCTAAGCGTGAGGCCCTTCCTGATGATACATATTGACTCATTCTGCTCATGTCTTGCACCTCCATTTGTACCACATCCAGTGGAAATAAGCAGGTGAGATTTCACGTGGATCATTTTGTCCCCTTTTTGTCTGTTTTCCTTTGATGAAATTGAAAGTACCCTGATGAGTATTGCAGGCATTTTCTGGGTGACAGCTTTGATTTTGGCAGGAGTTTGTCTGCCACAGTTGTATTCCCCTTTCAGAGCTGAGCTGAAGTGTTAATTACTTGTTCCAACTGGCAGTCTTGCAAATTTCAAAATTTCTTTGAAAGCAAGGGCTAAAAATGTAGAGATAGTAACTATGAAATGAGAGCAAGACAACCCACATTTATACAAAATAAGGTTAAAAACATGTAATAAAGCAATGTCCGTAAAGCTAACATAAAGTCAAGAAAGAATGAAAAGAAAGAAAAAAAAATCTGTGTATCCCCAAATCACTTAGAGTTGTTTAGCTCAAACTCCCCTCAGCTCTGCAGTGCATTTGAAAAAGAAAGACGAGATTCTGGCGCAGCTCACAGAGTGCGAGATGTTTTAGACACACTACCAAAGAGTACCAAGCTAAGATTTATTTTTCTTTCATCTACATCTCAATGGTTTATGTTTTCCATACATAGATGGAGTGAACATCATGATAACATTATTTTAGTACTTACTGAGACTTTATCAGTATTCTACATATTTTCTATATAAATGATTAATTTCTCAAATTAATTCCATGAAAAAATATATTAATTTTGCAAATTTTAAAGGAGAAAGTTGAGCACAAAAGTACTGAGTGCCCATCTTATATATAAATCTTGTTTTTGAAAATTCTTAATTTAAAGCCCTGCTAGAATACCATGAGTCAGATACTATATACTGGTATGCAACAGATATAGGATTTCCATGCTTTCAGCATAGTCCTAGGTATAGAGCCTCCCAATTGGATAACATACAGACTATTTAGATATTTGGAAGGCTGACTTGAGTTCTCCCTGACTGGTCAAAAGAAAAAAAGTGAAAGGAAGTACGTTTTTCTGAATTGATTCAGGTGGACATTAATTCAATTTAAATGTAGATATAAAATTTTAACTTATAGAACTACTTGTGCATTGCCTTATTGTTATGGTAGAGCACCTGATGCATTGAGATACTTAAACTGTGTGTAAGAACTTATCTTGGGTAATTCTCTAGAATGAAATGTAATATCTATTACTAAAGACAAGTGTTCTAAATGCCCGGTGTTGTGAAATTTGGGATATATCAGATGTAATATTTTTTTAATTAGCAAGATATTCTTTTTATTATTGATTTTTATTGAGCTCTACATTTTTCTCTGCTCCCCTCCCTGCCTCTCCCCTCACTCCTTCAACCCTTCCCCAAGGTCACCATGCTCCCAATTTACTCAAGAGATCTTGTCTTTTTCTACTTCCTATGTAATAGGATCCATGTATGTCTCTCTTAGTGTTCTCATTGTTGTCTAAGTTCTCTGGGATTGCGGTTTGTAGGCTGGTTTTCTTTGCTTTATAAAACAATCATTCCAACAAAATTAGTTCAAACATCTTATTTATCACTATCTAGACTAATAAGCCACAAAAATTTGAAAGGGAACTAGAGACTGTTAGGTTGATAACAGTTCATGAAAAACTATTTGTTCACTTTTCATCCTATAAAAAAATGAAAGGATAAAGTTCTTAAAAGCAAAAAGAGGAGAGTAGTTGGGTATGGTCACACACATATTTTTAATCCCAACACTGGGGAAGCAGAGGCAGAAGGATCTCTGTGAGTTCGACAACCTGGTCTACAGTGTGAGTGCCAGGACAGCCAAAGAGACACAAAGAAACCCTGTCTTAAAAAGCCAAAAATTAAAAATAAAAATAAAAGAAATAAAGGTTAAAATAAAGCCACATAAAAATGAAAAATACACAGAGACTGGATTGTGTATATTATTATGTTTTCTTTGAATTTTCTGATTGTGAAGGAGCTAAATAACCAACATATATACTTTAAAGGTATCTTTTCTTCAAAATTTGGGTCTAAGAATATGTTGCTTTGAAAAAGAGGTTCTTTTTTCTTCCAAAGAAGATGAGAACCTGTGGATTTCTTTCAGACTAATGTGGTTTAATGGACCAAGATGCCTTAAAGGTTGACATGAACACTCCCCAAAAATTACTTCATCCAACAAAAAGCAGGTAGCAGTTTGGAGAGAACTATGCCCAAATTCCCAAATATTGTTTATAAATGCTTCTTTACATTTAAAGGGGGATATACTATAGAGATTTGCATTGGTATGAATCTTGGCTTATTGATACAAATTTAAGGTCAATTTTGTTATAATGCATATATATACATATTTACATGTTATAATGCATATATATACATATATACAGAATATATATATACATATATATATTCTGCTCCTGATTAAGATACTGTGTTTATGTAGCTCATTTAAAAATATAATGCATAATTAAGATATTCAGGTTAATATATAATCTTCTATAATAGTCAAGCTTGTAGTCATGTTAGCTAGGTTTTCTAGATATATGGAGATTTCTTTCAAATAGTAAGGTATCCTTCAAATCTTTCAGAGAGTTTCAGAATATGACATTTAAAATGTTTTAATAACTTAGTACTTTTCATAACAATGACATCTATCTACTCCTGGCAGCACTGATTACTTCAAGAGGAAGATGGACATTGAATGGGATCCTCATGGAGTTTGCTAGTCATTTGGGCTAGAAACTGCTTTTGCCTGGACTGCTTGATGTTATGCTGTGTGAACTGGATATGCAGAACACACAGAGAAATGGCTGCTGAACTTGCTTAAAGGTGAGTTATTTCTTCGGGGTTCTTGGCTCATGAAAGAGTTTGCAAGGCATTCTGCAGGATTCATAAGAAAGTGACTGACAAGCTGCCAATATAGGTGGAACTGTCTTTGAAATTTCCTGCTTCATGGAAAAGTCTGCCAGATCCAGTGGACCTGTGGGCTGAAATGGGATTCTCCAATGATACAGAAGAACTTTGGGTGACTGTCCAGGCAGTGAGATGTCTCTGTCAATTCTACAGTTTTGGAAGTTGCTTACAATGTAATTCCTGTTTTCCTAGGTGATATTATATCCTTCTGGAGTCTTTGATTGAGTTAAAGAATAGAGAGTTCTAATTATAGCTTTCTTTAATCATGATAAAAGCTAAAATAGATATAAACATTGTAACTGTAATTCTTGCTTGATAACCTGTATTTTTATATGTAATTTTACTATGTTAAAGTTTAAACCATCCTTTTTATTTAAACAGAAAAGGGAAGGTGATGTAGCATGTAGGTGATGAATGCTGTGAATATGATTGGTTAATAAAGAAACTGGCTTGGCCTGAGTAAAGTTAGGTAGGGAAAACTAAACTGAATTCTGGAAGAAAGAAGGTGGAGTAAAAAGAAGCCATGGAGCTGCCATCATAGACAGACATGCTGAAACTTTGCTGGTAAGCCACAGCCACATGACAATACACAGACTGATAGAAATGGTTTAAATTAAGATGTAAGAGTTAGGCATAAGAAGCTAGAGCTAATGGGTCAAGCAGTGATTTAATTACTACAGTTTCTGTGTTGTTATTTCAGGAGTCTGGTTGACCAGAAAATGAACAAGCAACCTTCTACTATGTATGATTACCTTTCCAAAAATCTAGTATGTATTTAATAGTGGTTCATTTCTTTATTCACTGAAAATATACCATCAGAATTTTCTGAGATAAAAATGTATGGCAAGAGTTGACAGGTGTCATTGTCAAGACAAAAGAGGGCAAGCATACAAACCTGGTCCTAGAGTCTTACCTTTGGGATTCAAAGCTGTACTTTCCTAGGGATAAATCTGGAGCAAGGAGATACTTCATAGTTGCCTGTTCTTACTTCCATGAAATCAGTCAGACATTTGTTTTAACTGTTAATGGGCATGTAGTACCTTGCCTGATTATCTAGGATTCAACTTTAGTTGGAAAACATTCTAACGTTTTCTTGGTTAAGCCAATGAAATATAAATATAAAGTACTCAAATAAATATGAAGGCAGAACATAGTGGCATACACCTTTAAAACCAGTACTTTGGAAGCAGAGACAGATAGATCACTGTGTCCCAGAGATGCACCTGGTCTATGCAGCAAGTTTTAGACCACTTATGGTGATGCAGTGAGACCTTATTTCTAGAGAAATTAATAATGAATATAAGAATTAGAAATTAATATTTTATGGAGTAAAGCCTGCCCCCTCTTCACAACCTATTGAGACAGCTCATGTTTGTTAGGTGACTCCCTTATCTGTTCTGCTGCTGATGGAAGACTCTGATTGAAACACCATTGAGAATACAACCTATTTCCCATGCCAGACGGCATCCCACCCACATCCTGTCATCTCCTAATGTTCTGACCATACCTCTCTTGAGAGGTATTAGTAATACATACGTGGAAATCTTAGTTTTCAGGTTTTGATATCACCCCATGCCAGTTTTTCTAAGCATTACAGGATTATTTCCTTCTTAAAGTCAGCATGATGTGTCTACACAATGGACTCATTCTACTTTTTCAAGCATGCCAAGTTAATTTATAAGAATTCCCTATAATAATATTTTAAAATAGTAGTTTTGTTTGGTATATTTCTCCTTCTTAATTTAACCATGATTTACAAAACAAGTATAGTATCTACAGACTTGATAAATAGTCTCTCCTTTGCCAATAAACTTATATTTTCCTGGATTTACTATTTCCTTAAATGTTATAGGAATTTACCTGTATAATAAGGCATGACAATACTTATACAAAAAGAACCTTGCAATGATAATATACATATATATAGTATATCCACATACATTTCTATATATGTATTTATGTTATTAATACATAGAAACACACAAATATGTAAATATGTCAGAACACAGTCCAAGGGTGGAGTCCTGTGAGGTTTCTAAGTTATCATAAGAAAACTCCAAGAAAACAAGGCAAGAGTTATATAACCTCAGTTTCCTCAAAAACATAGTGTTGCCTTTGTATTATGCTTTTGTTCCTCTCCTAGGTGTAGAGAACAGGAGTGAGTTTACTTAAGATTGTTCACTACAACTGGCTATGGCTATTTGTTTATATGTCTCTATGGGAAAACATGGTTTTGCCACATGTGCTTTATTCGCCATGTGTAGCTTGTCCACTGCCTTGTGCAGTTTGCTCTTGTGTCATGTGATTACTTTTAATCCCCAGAGTATAAATTGCCTGAGTCTGTGAATAAAGTTTGGTATTCCTTGAGTGATAAGCATCACAAAAAGTATTTTTAAAAGCTTTATGGAATCCTATTATTCTAGAAGCTTCATAGATATGAATTTAACGAGATGACCTTATTATGGGTTTACAACACCCCAACTAAACATCATATACTACAAAACTAAATATGTATCAGGAATGGGTTATGGCTTTTTCTTATGTTGTCCTTTGCTAAAGGAGTCATAGAGAACCTCTCCAAAATTACAATCTGTTTCCAAACTCATTGATAACCTCCCCGAAATTATGATGGCTGGGTTATATTGCTGAAGATATCTCTTATGTCATTAAACATGAAGAAATTGAGCCAGTGCTCAATTAAAAGCTTCTCCATTACTATCTAGTATTCATAACATTGGAAAAACTCTACATGCTACTCCAGAAGAAAAGTAATCATTGATCTCATCCAGCTTAAAACTGTGAAGGATACATGAATAAAATTCCTGCAAGATCTACAGGTACAAATTTTATGGGATAACCAGTCACTCCTGGGAGAGATTTAAGACTACTCCAAGAGACGGAACCCACACTTGACACTGTGAATGAAGCTAATAAACTGAGACTTGGGAACCAGGAGATAAAACTACTATCCTTATTTTGCTAAATGAAAATCTCAATAAAATGATTCCTAATGATGTATTTCTAAATTAACTTATTTATTTTGTGTAATATCCATGGTTATATACCTGCAGATCTCATTATAGATGGTTGTAAGATCTGGTTGCTGAGAATTGAACTCAGGACTTGTGGAAGAACAGGCAGAGTTCTTAACTTCTGAGACATCTCTACAGTCCCCTACTGATGTATTAGTATACCCATATATCATGACTCAATCCCCATCAGGGAAGGTGTGTGTAGTAGTTGGTGATTGAACGCAGAGACTCACAACTGATAATGTTTAGACAGTGAGCAGTCTTGGAATACTCAGCTATAAGTAAGATGTCTTTATTAAACCCCTCTCCTAAAGGCTCAGATATCTATGTAGAAGAGGAGGTAGAGAAATTGTATTTTCCAAAGGTGGAGCATTTCAAGGAAACAGCACCCTCCAGGCATAAATGAGTGATAAATAAGTGCATCAAATGGAAGCAGAATGCACAATCTGGTGCAGGCTCAGCCAGACTTGAGGTCTTGCCTAGTTACAGAAAATGGAATTCAGACTCCTTGTCCCCAATTCCTTGGGCTCTTTGCTAGGCTTTACTCTCATAGATTCCATGGCATTTCCAATGCACCAGGTTTCCACTTCACTCCCCAAATCCTCTCACCAATAATTCCAGTTGTTAATCCAAGCATTTTCTCTCTCTCCCTCTGAATCAGATCCCTCCTGGTCCCGCCCCTAAATGAAGATCTATAGGCAATCAATGGTTACTCAGAGAAAGAAAATTTATGAGAATGAGTTCCTTGATAGGCTATCCAGTCCCAAGTGGTCAGTCCCAAACACAAACAAATAAACACAAGAAAGTGGACTAAGAATATATATATGAGAATATGTATATGTGTGTATTTAACAATAATTTAAAAAGAGGCAATGAACTGGCATTTTAGTGGAAATATGGGACACAGGGTGAAGAGAATTGGGGTCAGAGGGGTGAAATGATTTATATCTACCATTTCTTATGACATTCAAGCTACTTTGTGGTGAATGATGGTATTTTATTTTCCTTCCTTCCTATCTCCCTCCTTCCCTCCCTCTCTCCCTCTTTCCTTCCTTCCTTCCTTCCTTCCTTCCTTCCTTCCTTCCTTCCTTCCTTCCTTCCTTCCCTCCTTCCTTCCTTCCTTCCTCCTCCTCCTCTTATTTTGATTCTAATTTGACAGCATTATTATCTAGCGTGGATTATTTTTCTTTTTAGTCAAGAGCTATCTGGGTTTTCTGTCCAATTTCAGAGCCTGGAGCATCAGTGAAAACTTTCCAAGTGTGTTTTGAAATACAGAAGTAATTTAACTGCATTGAATAATGGGAATTACTGGAGACAATTTTAGGAAGGAAATAAACTTTTGGTGTTGGAGTTGTTAAATGAGAATAGCCCAAAGGTTCATGAAAAGGGAAAAATTGAGCAGTATAAACAGATTTCCAACAAAAAGAAAAAAAATGGTTTTTAAATTTATAGAGGTAAAATCTTGTATGAGATAAAGGAGGTAGTATTTAACATATATAGACATGGGCCTTACTATATGTGAGTGTAGGTGGGCTTTCACATGGCTTGGTAAACACCTGGGATCAATGTGTCCCTTTGTATTATTTTATTGGGATAAATGAAATAATTTTAAAGTAAAATTAACTTTTTACTTTGAAATTTATGGGGATGAAAACATAAAGACTTCTTTTCTAAAAGCAAGAAAATATTTTGAAAATAACTTTATTTTGCTTATATAATTAACCACACAACTCATTTTGGGGCAAAGTTAACTTTTGTGCCATGGCCATTAGCATTTGTGTCAGCAAATATGCAGCAATCTTACTATGACATGTGTAACCTGATGTGTAAAACTTTATTATACAAAATTGTTTAAAAGTAGTGAAAGAAATTCTTTATTTTTAACCAAGATATTAAATTTCATACTGTGTGCCAATCTTCTTATTGACATGTCACATATATCAACTCATTCTACTGGAATAGTATTTCCATAAGGTTGGAATTCTTTATGGATAATTTAAATATGAAAAATCGAGTTACTGTTTGCTCAGAGGCATATCGAGAAACTGTTCTTGCCAGGATTTGTAAATAGGTAACACTGTACTCAATTTAGCCTTTTTAGCCTCATTCATCTTTGACTTTCTTCCTATTCATCTTATTTATACGCTAATACCTAGGGAGTGCAGGCCAAAGAGGCAAGAATAGAGGCTTCCATTTCAACTCCAGTAGCCTTGCAATGATGCAGTACTTCTTTTACTGAAGGTCACGGAAGCTACTGCAGCCCACAGCTTCCCCAGAGAGGCTTTTCTTTATGGAATGCATTTTATAAATCCCCCTGTGTACTCACTCTGCCACTGTCTCTTTGTTGTCTCCATCCTTCAGGTGATGGAATTTAAGTATGGTCCTTAATGGCATTTTCCCCGTTCAGTATGACTATCAATAGCATAAACTAGAAGAAAATTAGGGGGTCTTTAATTCCAACTTCTGTTTAGTTCAGTTTTTTTTTTCTTGTGACAACTTTGAAACAATTAAAAAGAAAGCCCATTTAGGTACCATTTGGTTCACTGAGAACTTAATTTTCACAGGGTATTAAAACATGTTCTGTCCAGAGCATACAACAAGCACTCCATGGTTCTGTGTTCAGGAAGCTTTTCTGAATTTAACATTTATTTTAGAATGATTGAAATTGGAAATGATTCTTAGCTGCAAAGAAGGCACGTAGTCATAATGTAGCTCTGACTTGGTTCTTACACCTCTAATAAACCTTTCACAAAACTGGCAACTTTAATTATATATTGTGAATTTTGAATTGAGCTATCTTTTCCTTAAGAGGGCAATCTTTAAACTCACTGTACACTATTTGTGAGTTACAGGTTTAATGTTGAAGATGGTGCAGTTCATGAGGCAGATAAACCTCAGCTGAGATTTTGCTCCTGTCAGAATTAAAATAAGAACACCTGAAAATAAATGAAAACTATAAATTTTATCTGTATAAAAAAGGGAAGGTGAAGTAAATGAAGCAAGGAATTTGGATAGGTTGAAAATAGAAGGCAGGCCCTATTTCATCTGGTGTGGATATAGATCTCCCCCCGCCTGAGAAAGCAGAGATATAAATGACGTTGTCAGTAGAGCAAGGAAAATGTCAATACTGTAGGCCTAGCATTAGACTAATAGTCTAATAGGAGAGATGGATACTTAGATGCATGTTAAAGTTGAGTTCTTTTTCCTGAGGGGCTGGACTGTTTCTATATATCAATGGAGACCTTTTGCATATGTGATCTCTCAATGAAGGAATCCATGTGAATGAGCTACCTGGAGCAGCATAGAAGAGTTTAGAACTAGCCAGCAACTGTTTTGACATCCTTGCACATATTTAATTAACACATGTGATGATAAATAATTTAGGGAGAAAGAAATGAGTCTATTAAGAAATTCACAATTGATTTAATTTCAGTGACAAATTAATGCAAGGTTTAAGGGAAAAATGAGAATTCCACAAAATTTATATTTTGAAAAAATCATCATCAAGGAGAACATAAAAGCAGAAAAGTAGAGTTTGAATGTTTGGATACAGATCCTAATTGAAAGAAATAAGACAAAGGCAACAAAATATTTAAGTAATAAACACTTTACATTCAGATATAAGCACTATGCATTGGTAGATTTGAACAGGTATTGCTAATTTTAAATTTATAGCTACCTTCTTAATAAAATTCAAAAGAAACAAGACTTCTCGTATTTGCAGCAACTTGTGTTTTACAAAACCTTAGAAACTGACAGTTTGCAGAAACTCAGACACACATGAAACTGCACTTATCTACTTTGGATAATTAATTTGTTTCAGTTCATGAAAAACCACTTAATTGTCTTCATTCTTGAATGTTGAAAAAGCCTAACAATTGTTAAGGATTAGATGCACACCAGCACTTCATCTTCCTTTGAATATATTGATTTTTGTCAATCATAAGCAAAATTTCTGCCTTTTTCTCAAAGAATTTGAGGACATTCTTATTTGTTTTATGAGATTTATGTCTACATTTAAATGAAAATAAAAAGAACAACAGAAAAAAACAAAGTTCATGATGAGATAATATATATAAAGAATGTTATTTTCACAACGATAACTAAATTTTTGTTAAGTCTGTATGTATGTTTGAAGCACTAAGAGAAAGGTATGCTTTTATATTTTGTCTAATGCATCTCTTTATACAATAGAACTACATTTTATTCTATTTTTCTTTTCAATAGTAAATGTGAAATATTGCAGATGCTTGCCTAATTCTATATTATGTTCATATTATTTCTTCACATGCTGACTACAAGTTGGGTGGTCTTTGAAAACTAGAGTATTTACTAGTAATTTGTAAAAAGATTTTTCACATCTATACCTAACTGGCTCTGGGGAAATGGACTAGGTGAGCCTAAGAAAACCCCTGGGAAGAGTAAAAATTAAACATTAAAAATGGAACAAAATATAAGTGTGATATTTAGCTTTTCAGTGCAGGAAGATGGAAGGGAAGAGGAGACAGAGGGAACTGTTTGCTTCACCCTCTGATCACAATGGTATTCATAATAGTAACTGGTCATGACAATCTTCTAAACATAATCAATGAAAAGAAAGCACTTAGCATACATGTAAACACCAGCATATTATAATACAGTTAGTATGCATAATCCATTTTGTGGATTAAGGGATATAAGGATTGGGAGATGATGGGATGTGCTGTAAGGTATATATCAAGTAGCGATGTCTTGCTTTAGTCTGCAGCAACTGAAAGACTGTGTTGCCTTAGTCACTGGATTAATTAAAAGATGAAATGAAGAGAAAATCATAGTGGAGTAAGTGGTATCTGCCTTACTAGACATAGAAAGTTTCTGTGGCTATCACTGTTTGTATGACTAAATGTCAACAATGTTACTGTTTATGAAATAGGAGAAAATTCTCATGTGACACTGGCAAACCAGAGGGAAGCCAATGAGAATCATGCTAGGTGATTCTCAGGTCTGCGTGATCTATTGACTGATTTAAATGGGCTTAAGGATTGGAGAGTAAAGCATGGAAGCATCTTGTTACCAGAGTATTGGACAAAAGCTCCATTTTCAGAATTGGAGTGGGCTAGGCTTGGCCCTGTTTTCAATTTGACAGACGCATAATGGTGGACAAACAAGGAAAGACAATGGATCAATAAGGGACAGTAGAAAGGGTGACAAATACAGGGGACTGTGGGCCCTGAGCCCATCTTCTGGGTCCTGACCATAGCTTGACATTTAAATAGAAACAACCAGGATGAGAGAAGGTGTATGTATAATTAATTAGTAGGGACAAAGAGTGGTCAAGTTAAACATGCATTTAGGATTTTAGGATTGTTGGGCTGGAGAGATGGCTCAGCCGTTAAAGGCTAGGCTCACAACTAAAAATATAGGATTTTAGGATTGCTTGCACAATATTTTATAATTAGAGACAACACTGTTCATAAAGCAAGGGAATGAATAAAAAGCTCTTTTCAGCCATCTGCCTCCCAGACATGATTTGGGATATGTGAACATCAGTATGCCAGCACCCTCTAGCACAAATATTATCATAAACAACATCGTGTTTGTATTAGGTAGTATTAAGTAGGCAAAGGGTGCTGAATTTGTCTGGGCAATGTCAAGGGCATCCTTTAATATAAGCTTCCTGCACTGAAGAAGTAATCACGTTCTACATCCTAAAAACGATCAGCCTAAGTCAAAATGTGAAAATAAATGGAACACACCCAAGAACAGAAGAAGGAATTATGAAGAATAGCACACCCTTTATGATTTAGGACTTTTTTGAAAGCACCTACCCCCATACACACACCTTGGAGCATTGTGCACAGAATCTCCTTGGTGAGCTTGCCTATTTTCTGAAGCATTGTTCAGGTAACACTACTATCTGTCACCCTGCATCTACCAACATAGAGAGTTT
This sequence comes from Ondatra zibethicus, assembly GCA_004026605.1. Lineage (NCBI taxonomy): Eukaryota > Metazoa > Chordata > Mammalia > Rodentia > Cricetidae > Ondatra > Ondatra zibethicus. The sequence goes on from PVIU01006673.1 coordinate 20,408, forward strand.
GTTTCTTTGTTGATGAGGATACTTTTCTATTTTTAACAAGCTACCCTTGAGGTCTTCCTCGTGTCTATTGTTAATACTCTTTTAGTTATAAGAACTGCCGGCTGGAAAGGCCAGTCTGTTTTTACCATGAGACATTAGAAGACAGTCATTTATTGTTCATTAATTTGATGGGCCAAATAAAACATTTCATGTATTTTAAACAAAATCAGGAATAAGAAAATTAATAAGGACAAGTAAGATGCCCAGAAAGAAGCTATGAAAAATTAACTAATATTAGAATAAATGAAGAAAATATTTAGGAAAATCTGGGACTCACTGATAAAAATTTTAAATATTTAACAATAATTTAATAAAATATGTAATGTGTGATAGGAGTAAGGCTAGTTGTAGAGCATGTATGAGATAGTGGCTTTAATACTAACTGCCAACACAAGTGCACAAACTCTCTCTCTCTCTCTCTCTCACACACACACACACACACACACAAATGCAAATGCAATCCTTAGTAAACTTTATTAATCATTCTAGTCCTCACATGGAAATTGTTACATTGACTCTTTTGATACTGTGGGAAAACAAATCACATCCTTAAAGCATGCCAGGACCTCATATTTGCTATTTAAAGAGATGTTTTCTTGCTTATATTTTTCCCTCTTTTTAATGACCTGCTTATTTCTAAAGTAGACACACACAATTTGGCACCATCTTCTCTGGTTCAGCACAATGTGGTTGAATTGGCAGTTTCTGCTCTGAAGAAGCCATTATTGTTTGGGCACTGAAACTTCATTAGTCAAATCCCCACAGTATGAGATTTTACAAGTCAGGAGTAAGATAATGGCAAGATGAGGTCTCCTGTATGCTAATCTCACACTTGGAGGGAATTTACCGTAGAGAATATATAGTTAACTAGCTTTTAGAGAGAGTGGCTTTTCATTGGCCATTAGTAGTTTCCTTTGTTCCTCAATAATTTATTTCAATAAAGAAAAATAAAAAAGCTTTAGTATATGCATATATTAATCTTTATAAGATGGGAAAGTTAAGTGTATTAAATTATAAGCAATATATTAAAAGGATTTTATAATTTTTATATTTATAAAATAGAATGTAGCAGAGTATTATATAAACTCTGCAGTTAACAGAATTATATAAGAGCATGTGCCTTTATAGTGAACAAATCCTCATAACCTACATGTTTACTAACTAATCTTTGAAGATATTTCATGAATAAATGATATACTTTCTAAAACTGCAGAAAAAAATGACCTAAGAAGGGAGAGAGGGAGGGAGGGAGCAAAGGGGGGGAGGGAGAAATAGAGAGAGAGCGATTACTCTTAATGACATTCTGCTGTACTCATAGATCAGTGCAGTGTTCAGCTATCATCAGAGAAGCCTCCTCCTGTGGCAGTTGGGAGCGCCCAGCGATATCCACAACCAGACATTATGCAGAGAGTAAGAGACTGTTGAATACTGAGCACTAAATACGGTGCCCCCATGAAATCGCTGTCCTCAGAGTTCAGAAAAGTCTGTGGAAGCAGAGACGGAAACAGTGAAATAGCCAGAAGAGATAGAGGATACCAAGAAAACAAATATTTCTGAATCAACTGGATTGACATACATGAACTGAAAGAAAATGAAGCGGCATAAACCGGCCTGCGTGGATCTGCAAGGGATAGGGATTCCTGAAGCTGAGAGGAGAAGTGGACACATTTCCCCAGTGCCTAACTCAATTTATAACCACTTTCAAATGAAAATTTTGTTGTTTCCAAAGGAGTCTCACTAGGGAACAAACTCATTTTTTTTTTTCAAGACAGGGTTTCTCAGTTTAAAGGCTCTGCTGCCCGGAACTTGAGTTGTAGACCAGGATAGCTTCAAAATGGACAGAGATCAGTCTGCTTCTGCTTCCCAAATGCTGTGATTAAAGACATGTGCTATCACTGCATGACTATTAGCTACTCTTTTTTAAAAACTTGTTGATTATTTGCGAATTTCACATCATGTACCCCAATCCCACTCATTTTCCCCATCCTTCCATCCCTCCATATTGATCCTCTGCCCGTGCAATATCCCCCAAGAAAACAAAACAAAATCTTGCCATGGAAGCTACCCCTTTTCCCAAAATTTTACTTGCAATTGCTCATTGCAATGAATTATCAGACTGGTTCAAGACCTCTGGCTTCTGTTACACTACCAATGGTGGATCATCACTGGAACAGCTTGTAGATATTCAGCAGAAAATGAACTCCAATGTATCTTTGGAGGGTTCCTGTCACAATATGTCTTGTCTCTGCTTTTTCTTTCTTCCTTTTAAAATGCATTATGTATGTAATTTTTCCCTCTTTATACCCCTTGGGTCCTTTCTGTATATGTTATGGTTTTCACTTTAGTTTTTCTAAGGGATTTCTGGTTGTGCGAATGAGTGGGTTTCAAGTCTTTGGTCTTTCCCTTTGGCAAATTTCCCTCTGTTTATTTTGTCATATTCTCATTCATTATTTTTCTTTCATCTTATATTATATTATATTCCTACTAGCCTTAGATGTCCATTTATTTTATAATGAGAGACAGAAAATTCTTGGATCAATATGGGAATGGAGGCAGGGAAGCATTGGGAGGAGTAGAGGGAATAGAAACCATAATTAGGATATAATATATAAGAAAAAAATCTATATTAAATAAAAGAAATAAGCTTGGTAAAATCTTTGATAATACTAGTGTACTGTGACCCATAATGCATATAAATCATGTCATACTTAATAGTGGTGAAGATATTACATCATAACTGGTAGTTAAATTTTGATTTACATTTACTATGTGATTTTTATATATTTATCTCCCCTATCTTTTCACTAATATGGAATGTTACTATTTCCTGAGTGTTGTGCTCTTTTTAGTATTTAATTCGAAAGCTTTTAGATTCTAGGAGTTCTTGAGAATTTCTCTTAGATGTTTCACTGCAACATAATTGCATATTTTTCACTGCTTATCTGAAAACTGTGATATACCATTAACAAGAAGGAATGTTATTTATGTTTAAGTTTGAATCAATAGAACAGGAATAAAGTGTGGAGATTCCATTTCTAAAAATGCATGGAAAGTCATTCAATTAAATACACAGAATCTAATATCTGGTATTTAGGAGAGTGACTAGACACATAATTTTATCAGAAACAACCAGCTTCAGAGACTACTGTGACTAAGCTATCAAGGAACTTCATGAGAAAAATCTTACAAGTTCTATGCACCTTTCAGCTTCTGTATTCTTAATTATACCAATGGAATAATTTCCACTAGTATCACTTAGTATAAGGGGTCAGTCCAATCTTTTCTAACAAAGGTACTGTTGAAGAAATTGTGGCAACAATACCTACAGTCTGATGCTCACCCTTTCTGAAAGTTCATCTTTTGAACAATCTCTTCCCCTAAGAATTTTATGGAGGCAATAGACTATAACTCTGAGTGTGTGGAATACCAGTTCACGACTTCCAGTAATTATGGAACACATTTCATATAACTTTAGTAGTTCCAAAAAGAATAGAAATCAGTGTCCTGGTTGGATAGATAGACAATATGATCCTCTTCACTCTTCCTCCTAAGTGATCAATTATAGATGTGCCTCATGGTCAGGATTGTATGGCTGTTCACTCCATAGTACTTGAATCATGTCATAAATTAAATACTTAAAAAGTAATTCCTAAGTTTAGATTTTTCTGTTTAAGAAGTATCTGAAGAGAAATCCCCTGACAGAGACAAATGTTCAAAACATGTTTTAAGAATATAACTATTGCCAAGCGATGGTGGCCCATGACTTAAATCCCACCACTCAGGGGGCAGAGGCAGATGGATCTCTGTGAGATGAAGGGCAGCCTGTTCTACAGGTGACTTCCAGGACAGCCAGGGCTGCTACATACAGAACCCCACCCTGAGAAAAAAGAATGTGACTGTTGCATTTTACGTGAAAAGAAGTGCTTCACAATTGATATAAATGAGCTGAACAGCTGTTGAGTACTACAGTTTCATGCCTACTGTGTGCTACAGTTTCATGCCTGTTTTGTGCTACAGCTTCATGCCTGCTGTGTGCTACACTTTCATGCCTGTTTTGTGTTGCAGTTTCATGCCTATTGTGTGTTAGAATTTTATGCCTCTTGGGATTGGCTATTGCTGTATGAGAAGCATTGCCTTAGGCAGTTCACTAGAACCTATAACATATAGAACAATGAGCATGAGAACGATTGTGAAGGTACCTGGATTTTGGTTTCTCTCATAGAAGGCTTTAAGAGTGACAGACTAAAAAAAATTTTATTTCTTTAATTATGTTCTTGAATGGAAAAAATAAAACAAAACAATGTATGGAATAAAAAAGAGTGACAGACTATTTTTATACTTTACATCTCTCTTTGGTACTGAAACACAAACAAGGATGAAAACAGATTCGTTTTTGAACATATTTAGTAAAATTAATACCCTTTGGGGAAAATAACAAGTTTCTGTCACCAAGGATAGGATTTTTTTTTGATTTGTTATATTTCCATATCTCACTAATAGTCTTAAGATGACAGATATAAATCTGGTCCCATTTTATGTTCTTTTTCACTTTTCTCACAATATAGCTTCTGAATGTCTAGAGCTGAGACAAAGCCATATATGAGCATAGATATCTTAAAAGTTCATGTTTGTCCTCCTCCTATTTTACCTGTCATCGCCTCCCATGTCTTCCAGATCAGTCCATCAGGTAAGAACTCACAATGAGCAAAGAGAAAGGAAATGGCTTCTTCCCCAAAGGTATTTCAGAGCATTGCTAAACATTTCCCAGAAGAGATGAGCTTATGGAAGTGAATATGGTAGAATGGGAGTGATGCAAATGAGCATCAGGGCAGGTAAGAGTAAAGTTTTTTGGAAAATCTATGACTCAGGATTTAAGTTCCTGGAAAAGAAGCAGGGAATGGAATTTTGAATTCTGGAGATATAATGGTTCATAGAAAATTCAGGGACATTACAGAGGGGCATTGACAGAGTACTGAGAAAGGGGTCAGATGTTTGGATATTTGAACATTATAGAATACATTCTTTACTTAAAACTAGACCACTGTTGATTATGTTTCCTCTGAAGCTGTTCTTCACTATGATGATAAAGAATTTGTTCTTGAAGGAGCGCTATGGTGGGAAAGGGCTCTGGTGGCTGCACACTGCAGTCTGGCTAGGCTGAGCTTGATTTGCAATGAAACTGTGTTCATTAATAATTAATGCAAAGTGAATAATAGCATTTGAGAAAAACAAAGGCTAGGCAGTATTATCTCATGGTGTCAGGGTCAAGTTAGGCAGTTTTTAAATGAACAAGAAGCGAGGAAGACCTGCCTTACCCAGAACTCATAGCAATTCCTTGGAAATAGCTATGTTCTTTGTGGCTAAATAGGCAGCCAATGGCTTCAGTTTGTTAATTAAATTGGGTAGGCTATGCATATTATTCAGTGGTGGAACACTGACTTAGTATATATGTGAGGTTACAGATTTCATCCTCAGCACAATAAATCAAAAGGATGGTCCTAGGGTTTGAACCTGAGACTTTATATATTTTAGGCCAATACTCAAATACTGAAAGAAAATTATGGAACCTATATTCTGTTGATGACAAACACCATTGTTCTCAGAGTGGTAATCACTCAAAAGTAGCAGTGATAAGAAATCACTTTTAATTATAATGGTAATATTTATTTGAAAGAAGAAAAAAAGGGCCTGATTTGCTCTTGACTATTTTAAAATGTATATTTTTGATCATTTATACACCTGTAAATAATCTCAGTAGTTTCATAAGAGTGAACATTTGTTAGAGTGCTTACTGAATTCTGAATTAGACTTCACGGTTAATCTTCTATGTTGCATTCAGCTATATTCGCAAATCTGTCATGTGAAAACTGACACAAAAGCAATCATAAGAGACCCTGTGCTCTTGCTATAAAGACAAAATTCTTATCTGTTTATGTTAGTGATTCTGAAGGACAATCTCTCTGTTGAGTGAAGTTTGAGGATGAGCAGAGGCCACTGAAATCACCCCCACTGCTTTCACTGAATTGTGTTTCTGATCTTCTAAGTCCTCATATCTCTTCAACCATAAATTTCATCATTTTTCTTACTGTCTATGTAGTGCAGGAATTTCTTCAGCACCCAGGAGCATGTTGAGACTATATACTATTATGTATCCTAATAAAATTAGCTATTTATGAACTGATGTGCCACTGTTACATTATATTGTGAATATTCCTATCATCCAGCAGTTTGAGGCACTAGTGTAATGATATTTTGTGTTGATAATGAAGCTCCCAAAATGTACTCTGAATCATCAAAGAAAGATGAGATTAGATTCAGAATAGCTTTAGTTTCAAGTGACTCATCTGTCTCATTAATCTACTAAATTAAGCCTCAAAGTCCTTTAGAGTATTTCTTCAGAGAAATACTCCGCAAAATTTCTATTAAATAGTGTGAAAATAGGAACCTTTCCCCTTCCTGGGGCTTGGTGTCAATGTGAGGTTGCTGAGAAAGAGTTTCGCTTCCACTTCTTACTGCATGGGAGATTGTATGCGACAGAACAAGCTCCATAGATCTTTGTCCTTGTAAGTAACAAAGTCTACTAAGCTTTGCTCAAAACAATTTTGAAAATACATGTAATTTGCAAAGCTTCCAAGTTGCAAATACTTTCACTTTCCAAAATGGAATTACTGTGCTAATTCTTTATAAATATTATTTTAACCACATTTCTATTGTTTCCAGTACCAAAAATTAGGAATTCTTTTATTCTTTTGTATTCATTATTCCAACTCTCTGAGCACTAACAACGTGCTTTTGATCTCCAAGAAGCTAAAACAGGGCAATATCTCTTTTTTTCTCCCTTGTTCTTCAGCTCCTGATAGTATTTTATCAACAATAACTTGATTTTATTCATGAAGTTCAGATTTATTGTGATTTTAATTTTACCTCATTTTCTCTTTTCTATATGTGTTTCCACCTTTAGTCATGTTTGTTTTCTGAATATTGATTGCATGAACCTTTGAATTGTAGGGACTGATTCATTAAGCTATATTTGTGAGTCAAATAATAAAATTCCTGAGAAATAAATGGCATGCATTATTAGAAGCAAAGTTTATAAATAAGCAGTTTTTAAATTCAATGTTCCCCAGTAAATGACTGATATTACTGTTTCCTCTCACTTTTTTCTTCCTGATATGGATTGCCTGGTACCAGACTTGTTGCTTTTTGTTTCTTTAACTGATGTGTGTGTCTCCATGGGTGAGTATAGGCCCAATGAGGTGCAGCTCTTACGAAGTAGGAAAACAAACTCTCCTGTTGGTCTTCATCTTCTACATCTTGTCTAGGACAATGTCTCTTTATTTGCTACAGCATTTCCCAGACTAGCTGGAGTTGGGGCTTCTGTGGATCCTCCTGATTCTACCTCTCACTCAGTTGATGTAACACAGGAGTTGCATACGTTACTATGTCTGACTTAATGTGGACGTTGAAGATTTGAGCTCGGGACCTCATGGTTGCTTGGCAACCATTTTATACACTAAACCATGTTCCCAAATCTTGAATTTTATACATTAAACTTTGTCAATCCCTTTTCCTGAATAAACCTTCATGATTTTCCAAGAAGATCACCCAATTTGACATTGAAAAATTTTAATTTGTGTGAGCAGTATTAGCTTTTATCATGACCTTTATGAACAAAATTTGCTTTGATTATCCTTGTCCTCCTTTTCTCCATTTCCCTGGTCAACCTTTTGACCCTTCCACATATCCCTAATAGTCCAAAGACCTCCTTTCTACTATAAAGTCTCATGTGCTCTATTGGCTTCCCATTTTCTTTAACTTTCTTTTCCTCATTTCCTGATGCCCTTTCTAATTTCATAATATAAGTATAAAGACAGGGAATTATTATATTTATAAAAAATGCAAATTCTAAAAATATAAATTGAATGTTCACTGCCAAGTTTACGGATATTTTTTCTGATCTTACTTCAGTTTCAAAATCCACAAGGATTTTTCATCAACTAAAATTTTGGACTCTCTCTCATTCAGCAAATACTCATTTATGAACATTATCCTTGCAATTTATATTAAAAACTGAATATGGGCATAGCAATTCAAATGAATTAGGTTCAAAATTAGTATGATCTTGAGATAATTAGATCATTAGACCTAATATTGATGAGATCACGGCTTCTGTATGAGGAGTGGGTGCTCTGTGAAATCAACCTACCAGTCAAAAGAAAGGCTAGGTTTAAAATAGCAAGTCCAAAGAAACTGTTTCCAAAGGAAATAGAGTTAGAGCAAACTGCTTCTTTAAACTTCTGCAGTGATTTCTTATGGAACTCCAGTGTTGGTGACTTTTGAATAAAGTTTGTGCAGCTTAATTTTTTATGAACTATATATAGCCATCACAGTGCTGCTTATAGAACTACATATGGAACTACATAGTGACATCATACAATGTAACTAAGCATTGAGGTAAATCCACACAGCTCCTGTTGACTCACAAATACCCAAGTGAGAAGGGCAGAAACAGAATCAGCAGCTGCTGTTCCTTTGCCTAGCTCTCATGAACTTGAAGGTTCCGGGAGAAATATATGGCGTGGAGGATGGAGGAAGGAAACAGAAATGAGAAATTTTGAAATGAAAATGCAGTCTCCAAAATAAACAACAAAACCATATTATTTGCCTTATAATCTCTTGCAATGTTCAGACAGGACACTCTACTGGAAATGAGTTATGCACATGCTTAGTAGGAATCAGTTAAGTGACTGGGAAGCCAGTAAAGAATGCTTGCTGTTTTTCCAGACGAACCGAACATGGTTCACAAAACCCAAGTTGAACTACTTATTACAGCCTCTAAGTGAAGTTCCAGGAACCCACACATTCATACACACACACACACACACACACACACACACACACACACACACACATGTGCTCACCTGTGCTCAAGATTTTACATTCTAAATTCTTGTCATTTTTTATTCTTTCTTTTATTTTTATTGAGCTCTAAATTTTTCTCTCCTCCCCTACCTGCCTCTCCCTTTCCCTTCAACCCTCCCTCAAGGTCCCCATGCTCCCAATTTACTCAGAAGATTTTGTCTTTTTTATTCTTAATGAATAAACACAAGTTATATCCTGTAAAGTACAATCATTGGATTTTATTTATTTGTGTACCTTTCTTCCTCATTAGATTGCAAACAGTACACTTAAAGGCCCTTAACATCCAAAATTTACCTCAGATATTTTCTAATCTTTGTCTAAAGTATAGATTCTGAAAGACATGAAAGATATGGGTATCCTTTATCATATCCTAGCTATGATATTATCATACGAATGTCCAGTCTGTATGTTGTTAATGATTGTATGCTTGGAAATATGCCTTATTTTACAGGAAAAGAATAGCAAATTTTCTGCAGACTTGCCAACAATTGGCTGCTTCTCTTCAGAAAATTCTTTTAATTTATTGATGTTCAGATAAAAATAATTAGTACTCATCTTTACAGGAACTATCCTAAGTCAGCTTCTTCACAGTATGTAAATTTAAAACAAATAAAAATACAAAACGGATTTACATGTAAGATGTTGTATGAATCTATCAGGGGAAGACTTATGTCAGCCACATTTCTTCTCTTAACAAGCAGGGAGCACACGCCAAAGTAACGATTCCGGTAATATAGTAGGAGGCCGCTTGTTTGTTTCTGGCTGCTTAGGCCTGAAATAATCACACAGAAACTGTATTAATTAAATCACTGCTTGACCAATTAGCTCTAGCTTCTTATTAGCTAGCTTTTACATCTTAATTTAACCCATTTTTATTAATCTGGGCATCACTATGAGACTGTGGCTTACCAGGTAAATTTCTGGGGTCTATGTCCGGTGGGGCTAAATGGCTTCTCTTGATTCCACCTTTTTTTTCTCCCAGCATTCAGTTTAGTTTTCCCCACCTAGGTACACTCTATCGTATCACAGGCCAAGGCAGAAATTTTATTCATTAGCCAATCATATTCATAGCATACAGAAGGGAATCCCACATCACCTACCCTTTTCTGTTTAAATAAAAAGGAAGTTGTTAAGTTTAACACAGAAAAATTACATATAACAGGAATCAAGGAAGGATTACAGTTACAATATTTATCTTTTATCATAAATAAGGAAAACTATAATTATAACTATATATTCTTTACTCTGTCAAAGACTCCAGAAGAATATAATATCACCTAAGTAAACAGGAAGTTCATTGTAAGCAAGTTCCAAAACTCTAAAATTGACAGAGATATCTCACTACCTGGACAGTCACCCAAAGTTCTTCTGTACCATTGAGGCATCCATCTTTACCCTACAGGTCTATAGCATCCAGCAGACTTTTCCACCAAGCACAAAATTTCAGAAAGTTCCACCTTTTGGAAGTTTGTCAGTCACTTTTTTTCTGTGTCCTGCAGAATGTCTTGAAGACACTTTCAGGAAGCAGGATATCTGAAGGACCATTTCACCTTTAGGCAAGTTCCTCAGTTATTTCTCTGTGGGTCCTACATGTCCAGTTCATTAAGCACAACATCAAACAGTCCAGGCAAGAGCAGTTTCTTCCCCAAATGACTAGCAAACTCCATAAGGAGACTCTGTGGTACCCATCTTCCTATTGAAGTTATTGATACTGCTAGGAGCAGATGAGTCTCATTGCCATGAAAAGTTCTAAGTTCTTTAAGCATTTTAAATTCCACATTCTGTAGTCTTTGAAAGGTTTGAAGAATTCCTATCCATCTGAAATACATACCTGTACATCTATAAAACCTGACTAACATGACTGCATGCTTCACTATTATAGATCATTATCTATTAACTTGTATTTATTAATTGTACATTACATTTTTATGAGCTGTACAAACACATACCTTAATTAAGAGCAGAAACATGTGTGTGTGTATATTACAAAATTGAGTTTAAATTTGTATCAACAAACCAAAATCCATACCAATGCAAATCTCTATAGCATATCCCCTTTAAATGTAAACAAACATTTACAAACAATATTTGGGAATATGGGCATATTTCTCTCCAAACTGCTTCCTGTTGTTTATTGTGTGAAGTAATTTTTTGAGGAGTATTCAAGGTGACTTTTCAAGGGTTCTTGGTCCATTAAACCACATTAGTCTTAAATTAATCCACAGGTTCTTATCTTCTGTGGAATCAAAAGCAAAACCTCTTTTCCAAAGCAATAAATTCTTAAACCCCAATTCTGAAGTAAATATACCTTTATGTTTGATGTGGGAGTCCTGTCCCTTCTGTGTGCTGTGATTATCATTAATTAATATAGAAACTGCCTTAGCCTGCTGATAAGGCAGAACTTAGGTAGGCGGGAAAGATGGAACTGAATGCTGGAAGAAAGAAGGGTGGAATCAGAGATGCTATGGAGCTGCCGCCAGAGTCAAACATGCTGGAACTTTGCTGGTAGGCCATGACCTCATGGTGATATACAGATTAATAGAAATGGGTTAAATTAAAATGTAAGAGTTAGCTAGTAAGAAGCTAGAGCTAACGGGCCAAGCAGTGATTTAATAAATAGAGTTTCTTTGTGATTATTTAAGTTCTGGGCAGCTGGGACAAACAAGTGGTTCCATGCAATCTATGTTTGTTTAACTTACCAGTCCATACAATGAAATGTCTCTCATTATATAGCTCTTTAGCAGTAAGAAAATTCAAAAAAGCCAATAATATACATAATCCAGACTCTCTGTCTATATTCCATCTTTATGTGGCTTACTTTTCTTACTCTATTACCTTTTAATATTTATTTTATTATCTTTACCCCTTTAATCCATGACTGTCTGTACTCTTTTGTATTACATTTACTGTCTCTTTACTCTTTTTCTTCTCTCTCCTAAGTTATGTACATTTTTAAACACACTGTGTCTCATTTGGAGGTCTTTTCTATTTGAATCTGTCTTTATTGTGTATTTGTAATCCTTTTCTCACCAGGACATCTTCTTAAAATGCTAAGCACTTCTTAAAATCCTAAGTCACAGCATTTCTAGGGAAAATACAGCCCTGCCAGCTTGCTTCCGCCAGTACAACATGGCTGAAGTCCATTAACTGCCTCTGAGACTGCTGGTGGGAGCTGTCCTCACCACCTCAACTCTGATAACTAGTTGGCCCATGCTGCCACCAAGTAACTTGCGGCACAGTGCCCACAAGACCCTTTCAAGTGCTTGGCCTCCTGAAAGAGCCAGAGTTTGCTCTGGCACCATGCCCAGAAAGCCACCATTTCAAACCCATGTGCCTTTTTTTTCTGCTACCGCTGAATCAGCAAAATCTTTCTTAAAGGAGCCACAGAGTTAAACAGTGTTGTTGTTGTTGTTTTGTTTTTTTGCTTTTTTGCCTAGAATTCCTTCCCAAACTCTCTTAGGTTTTAAATGAATTTTAGTTGGCCATGTTGGGCACTAATTTGTAGTAGGAGGCCGCTTGTTTGTTTCTGGCTGGTCACCCCCTAAGTAACCACAGAAAAACTGTAATAATCAAATTACTGCTTGAACCATTAGTTCTAGCTTCTTATTGCCTAACTCTTACATCTTAATTTAATCCATTTCTATTAATCTGTATATCGCCAGGAGGCTGTGGCTTATTGGGTAATGTTGCGGTGTCTGTCTCCAGTGGGGCTACATGGTTTCTCTTGCCTCCGACCTTTTTCTCCCAGCATTCAGAATAGTTTGCCCCACCTAGCTGTACTCTATCCTACTACATGCCAAGACAGATTCTTTATTTATTAACTAATCATATTCACAGCATGCAGAGGGGAATCCCACATCACATTAAAGTTCAATCTGTTGAAAGAAGAACTTTTATTGGAGCTATTACAGGATAATGGAAAGCGACCACTTCCAGAAGCAGGGAAGATTCAATTGAAAGCTGTGCCAGCAAATATTTCAACCCACATGAGCAAAGACTCACTGAATCTTCAGGACCTTCATGGAATCTTGTGAGAAGAACTGTGATGAAACTTGAGAGTTCAGTTATCCTAGGACATTTAGTGACTTCTTTAGTCACATGAACCTTGCCCTTATTTTTTGCAAGGAATATTTTAATATGGAGGCAATTGCTATGAAACAGATGCTTCTTGCAGAAAGTTTCTCCACAAAGCTGTCAAAGAGTAAGCAGTATAACCCAAGGGAAGCAAAAAGTGGTAACAGCTCAGGTCATGTCTGTCTTCAGCCTGAGAATTGGGAGAACTGTGGAATCTGCACATTTTTTTTTCTGTTTATCTAAGAGCCAATCTAACTGAACACTGTGTTTCTGTAAATAAATCTCTGTCTGTCATGGAAATTTTATTCACTAGGCAAGTGATTGTAAGGGCCCAATCTTAGTCCCCCAAGGGGACTAAGATATTAGAAATAGAAAATATAGATAATATAGATAATGTTGGACTAGGTACTCAAAGATACTAAGTGTTTGCAAACATCCATTCAGAGCATTGACAGCTCCTTCTATGACCTTCCAAATATTTGTTTGAAGGGTCAGTGATTTCCAATTGAAAGGCTAGAAAGATGCTGTACCAGGTAGGTAATAGGATTCCTCTCACAGAACTGGATGTGGAAATGGCAAAAGGATGGCATACAGAAACAAAGTGGGGATTCTACCAACATTTCTCTGAAATCAGGAGTGGCTGATACAGTTTCCATTCACTTATGATCTATATGTTTTTCTATTCCCTATATAGAAAATTCCTCCCATTTGATGATAAATTTCACTTACTTACCCTGTTTAATTATCTCTAAGAACTGCATCCTCAGTAGAAAGCTTTCATTTGGAAATCCTGGAATGATCCCTGTGAATTCTGAATGTGTTAGGGAATCTAGCTAATCTAATGAATCATAAATTCTCAGAAAGTAGAGATACTATAAGCCAGCCAAAGAAACTTTTATTTATTTACTTAAGCAGTCTACCCAAGTGTCCAATATGTTCAGTGAATTGTGGCTAATGGAAGATGCAGTAAAGTCTCAAATTACTATCTGCAAGCTTCATTTCTTCCTGACTTCACTACCTGCTGAATAGAAGGGATGGAAAAGAACATTGCATTGGAGACAGGCAAAGGAAAATGTGGAAAAATGTAATTATAGGATATGTTGTTAAAAAAGAAAGGTTAGAAAAATGACTATTCAGATATTGTCTGTTTATCACTTGCCACCAAATTCCAGATAGAGGCCTTCATTGACGGCAATCTCTGATTCAGAGCATTGACATCAAAATTTATTAAGTGGTTAATGTGTATATCTGTCAACATTAAAGGTATTCTATCTAGGAATGTCAAATGCAATTTTTAACATGTTCTAAGACTAGTGGCATTTCCCTTTGTATATTTTGAAATTTAATAAAATAAGACTGATACAAAAGTATAACAAAATGAATGGAAATTTAAATATGGCTTCATGTGGGGTTAACAAGAGAAACACACCTACTTTGGAATAAGTATTCATCAACTAAAGCTGCCCCCAAATATTCTATAATCAGAAAGATATACAAAATGAGAAGGGCTAAAACGCAACTCACAATGTTTTAACCATTACAAAGCAGTGGAAATGACTCTATTGAAAGTTTTCTAAACAGAAACCTCTCTAACTAGACTATTTTCAGTTGACAATTGTCTTGAAATCAATTCTTTGTTAATTGAGGCAATAATGCTCATTAAGCAAATACTTACCTTATTTCAGCCCTTCATAATGATGGCAAATCAAGAACACTATTCGAAATCAGACGTTTATCTAGAGTAGAAGAAAATAATGTTAAGATCTACTGTAATTTTTTTTTCTGGAAGCTTTGTCCAACCAGCCCCTCAGAGATGAATTGTTTTGACTGGAAACGGCTCTACAGTTTTCTTGAAATGTGTACTATTCATCAGAAAAAAAATAGCGATCCCAGAAAGTTTGACTAGAGAGCATGCTAAAAACTATACTGGTAGTCACAACTCTTTAAAATATAAACAGTTCCAAATTATTTGCAACTGAATAAAGGGGAGGGTTCAATGCTGTATTTGTTTGTTTGTTTTCTTGCTTTGAAATATTTTCAGCTAAGATTATTTATTCCTTTAGAGTCAGTTAGGTGATAAATATTCTGAGAGAAAATGAAGGAGACAGTAAACACTTCAACATTTTATAAGCCTAATAGTAAATTTGTATTTTTAATCTATTGTTAAGATTGGAAAGACAGATATCCTATTCACAGAAATAAGCATTAATGCTACCAAGTCATACAGCAATATTGGAGAAATGGGAAATGAAATGAAATGAGAAAAACCTTGCCAATTTTCTTAAAATTTTTATTTATTTATTTATTTGTTACATGGTCTTGTAGTGTGGCTCTGATTGTCTTGGAACTCACTATATAGTTCAGAATGGCCTCTAATTCATTGAGATCTCCCTGCCTTTGCCTCCTGAGTACTGGGGTTAAAGGTGTGTGATGCTATGCTAGGCCATAAAGCAAAAACCTTGAAGATGATTATGACATGCCCGGGACGGTGTCCTATGTGTAGCTTTGGTTGTTGGTTTGGTTAAGCACTCCTATGCTAAAAAACAAAAAAGTATAAACAAATATGTTGATAATTCTTTAATACTGTGTATTAAATACTGGTATTTACTTCTCAGAGAACTGATTGTTTTGCTTTTTGTGATGGTATCCAGGACTATTCATTTGAATAAAATTAACATATTTTTGTTCTTCTTGGCTAAATTGCACTCCATTTTCTATTATATATAACATTTTCTTTATACATTCTTTCTTGAATGGGTATCTGGACTGATTCCATAATTTGGACAAAGTATAAACAGTTCTGTTTCTATTAAATTGAACATAATTTTCTTCATTATTTTCATGTCATATTTTCTTGATCGATTACAAGGATTTAAAATAGCTTTCATTTGTGTATCAAGTGGTAATCTTTTAGTAAATAGATTCATGTACATATGAATGATATTCCAGCATGCATACATGCGGGTATGCAAAACATAGGTGAGAGAAATTTCAAAAGGCACTGTGCCTAGATGAAAACATAGAATCAATGAGGACTGAAGGAGGGAGAATCTCATTTGTTTTACAAGGTTTGAAATTTGATAGTACTTTTCAAAATTGTCTTAGACTTAATGTAAATGACACATTCAACACATTGATGAGAGTACCAATTCCCATTTCCTTTTATTTGGTTTCAAACTAGGTGAGGGATGAGAGGTAAATGTTTGGGTGAGGAAATGAAATTTTTGGGGGTGGTAATATGCACTCTGTTAATCCTGAATGCCTTAAACTGTCTCAGGAAAATTATTTCTGCATTTTCAAACTTCAAATGGAATCTATAGACCTAAGTAAATCTGTTCCTCCAGAACTAACAACCAATGAGTAAGCCATCAAGCTTACATCAAGCGGATCTAGCTTTAGATTGTGCTACCATTAATTTGTGTCCAATTTTATTTGATCAATCCCCATGACACCCAGTGGGAGGAGAGGGGAGGCAAGCTCTGTGAAGAAGTTTTTCAATTATGCTTTGTTCCATGATGCCCTTTCATGACAAGGTAGCTACAACCACACCAAAGACAAACAAAATATATTGACAATAGGCAACAAAATAGTTTGTCAGACACATTTAATTTTGTGTCACCAAAGTAGAAATTTGTTTCCTTTTGTAAGGGAGCAAAGGAAGAATTTTTTGAAGTCATATAAAACTGCTGATTTATTTGGACTTTTGAGATAGATGGTTGTAAAACAAAGTTGATTTTCACTTAATTTGCTACAGAAATATTTTTATTTCTCAGCTTAGGCAAAGACCATTTTATTTATTGAAAATGGATTCTTTTTCATACAGTACATCCCAACAACTGTTTCCCCCTCCCTGTCCACCTTCCAGTTACCCCATCTTTCCTCTCTCCCCAATCCAATCCCTCTTTGTTTACCTTAAGAAGGGAGCAAGCCTCCAAAAGATCACAACCAAAAATAACTAAACATACAATAAGACAAGGCAAAAGTCCTCACACAGAGTATGGACAAGAAAACACAACAGGAGGAGGGAGAATTTGCCATGAGCAGGCAAACAAGTCAAGACACACCTACGTCTCTAGTTAGGAGTTCCACAAAAATAGTAAGGTAATAGTCACAATATAAACAAAATGCTCCTGTTACTGACCCCTGTAGGTCTTTGCTTGCCACTTCAGTCTCTGTGAGCCCAAATATGCCTTGGTTAGTAGATTCAGTGGACTGTATTCTGGTGATTTTTGGTTGAGAAACATTTCAGTCTTGACTATTTTTTATTTAATGGCAAGTTTTTCAGTTTCGAGAAGTTTGTTAAAGTTCTGTTGTTTTTGTTGTTTTGATATCAAGATTTAATCCATAGTGATCTGATAGCATACAAGAAGTTAATTTTTTTCTATTTATTGATATTTGTTTTGTGTTCAAGTTTGTGGTAAATTATGGAGACAGTTCCATTAGGTACTGAGAAAAAGGACATTTTGTGTTTGTGTGACATGTTCTATAAATATCTGTTAGACTCATTTGGTTTATAATGTCAATTAGTTCAGATATTCCTGTATAGCTTTTGTCTCAAAGAAATGTCTATTGGTAAATTTTGAGTATTGAATTCTCCCACTAATAGTATGTGAGCATCAATGTGTGATTTAGGCTCCAGTAGTAGTAGTAGCAGCAGGAGTAATAGTGTTAATGTTTGTTTTACAAACTTGGGTGTACTTGCATTCAGGGCATAGATGCGAAGAATTGAAGTGTTGGTGTATATTTCCTTTGATGAGTATCTATTTTACTTCCTTATCTGTTGGATGAATTTTAGTTTGCATTCTATTTTGTTAGATATTAAAATGGCTACACCAGCTTCCTCTTTTGGTCCATTAGCTTGTAATATATTTCTCCAACCTTTTACCCTGAGGTAGTATCTATCCTTGATGTTAAGGTGTGTTTCTTGTATGCAGTAGAAGGATGGGTCCTGTTTTTGCATCAGTTCTGTTAGTCTGTGTTGTTTTATTGGGAAATTGAGTCCATTGATTTATGTGTTATCATAATTATTCTAGTATTAATAAAATCCGCAGAATCAGATATTGTGGTAAAATCCTGTTAGATTTGAAGAGTGACAAAGACTGAATGATTTTCTTTGGGACTTGCCAGCTGTGGGATACCAGGCAGGACATAAACCCCAACAAGCTTGCCCACTTGTTACATTTTTTTTATTTTATTTTCTCTTCTCTACTTTTCTTTTCCTTTTGGGTTTTTCAATACAGAGCTTCTCTGTTTAATAGTCCTGTCTGTCTTGGAACTTGCTTTGTAGACCAGGCTTTCCTTGAACTCACTGAGATCCACCTGATTCCTGGCTTTCACTAAGAGGTTTGTTTATTACCAATTTAAGGACCTGTATAATCTTCATATAATCGTTTTTAAGGTATTTTTCTTGTGCTTTAGCTATGTTGAAACATTTAAGGCCTGCTGTGATAGGATAGGTGAACACCAATGAAAAAAATTGGTTTATTTTTATGATGACATCTAGACATTTATGTTTGGGGTGATTACAGATCTATATACTGATTTCTTGGTTTGTCTTTCTTGGTAAGTGCCAAGAAAGACATTCCACCTGCCCAGATGGACAGAGTTGAGACTTGGTTATGGTCTCAGCTTTCCTCCTGACCGCAAGTGGGCACATAAGCATCCAGACCCAAAGTGAGTGCTGGACATAAACTGCCCCCCCCAAACAACCACAGTTTTTGATGGCAGGAAGCTGCTGTTTCAAAACTGTCTGTGTGTGTGTTTGTGTGCGTGTGTGTTTGCTACCACTGAATCAGGAAGACCTCTCTTGAAGGAGCTGTAGTATGCTGCTAGCGATTGAGCTCATTCGAAAAAGAAATGTCGCTAAATTTTGTTTTTTAGTGTCTAGAATTCCTTTCCAAACTCTCTCAGGTTTTAAGTGGATTTTATTTGACCACATTGGAGTTCCAGTTTGTAGTAGGAGGCCACTTGTTCATTTCCCAGCTGCCCAGACTCCTGAAATAACCACATAGACACTGTATTAATTAAATCACTGCTTAACCTATTAGCTCTAACTTCTTATTGGCTAGCTTTTACATCTTATTTTAACCCATTTCCATTATTTTATATTTTACCATGAGACTCGTGGCCTACCGCAAGTTTCCAGAGGTCTGTCTCCAGTGGTAGCTCCATGGCTTCTCTCTGATTCCACCTCCTTTCTTCCAGCATTCAGTTTAGTTTTTCCTGACTAGCTCTACTCTACCCTAAGAGAGTTTCTTTATTAACAAATGGTATTCACAGCATATAGAGGAGAATCCCACATCACAAAGAAATATTTAACTATTGCATTTAGAGAAAGAAGAAACATCACTGAAATAAAATATGAATTTTGACTGTTTTTTGCACTTTGTAAAACCATAAAGCTAAAAGGGAGGATACAATTCTAAGTAGAACCTAAATTATAAACTTCTTCCCAATTTTGCAGGAGTTTTTACACAGAAATGATAGTTAAAATGTGTGTTAAATGTTTTATTGTTTGAGAATATTGTATATGTATATAATGTATTTTCATCAAATTTATACCCCATCATTATCCTTTCAGTTCTTTTCATATATCATCCATGACTTTTTCAATTCATGTGCCTTTTGATTTTTACGCCAATTAACTCTGCTTACTGTTACCTCTACGTATATTGGTATAGGACCAACTTCGGGAAGGTGGGTAGGTAGCCTCTCCAGGGTGAAGTGATCCTACTCTTCCTCCCTTAGCAGCCATCAATTGCAATTGCTCCTCAGATTTTATCAGGACTTCATGATCTACTCATCTATCTATGCTGGGATTTTGTCCAGATCTTCTGTAAGTCTTGTTCATGTAGTCAAGTCACAGAGACTTAATATATGTGAAGATCTTTTCATCACCCCAAGTCTCCCTATACATAAAGATTTTGCTGAAGATGTCCACTCCCTTTGACTGTTATAATATTTCTTGCATCTTTCCCATGATAATTCTTGAGACTTCAAGATATTATATACATGTCCCACTAAGATTTGAGCACTTCATTTCTCTTCTTCTTTGAATGTTAGACATTGTGAGTCTGTTTATCAATTGCAAAAATATCTTTTCAGATGAAGGTTAGGAGATGCAATAATCTGTATAAATAAACACAATTTGTGATCATTTTAGCACTACATACATTCCAAGAATAATAGCATTAGGCTTTTCAGTCTTGTGACCTAGCAAGCCATGATTGCTCTAGACATTTCAATTTCCTGTTTTCTTTGGTTTCCCTTCATAGCTGGGAAAAAAATCCCTGGATTTTCAGTTAGAACCAATTCATTTCCTTTCAAAGATAAGTAATGATATAACCCAGAGACTTCCCTATTCTCACATGAAATCTTATTTTTTCCCCTGGGGAAAACAAAATGGTTACATGAATTAAACTGTAGGAAAAAGGCCATTAATTACAAATCCTCAGGAATAAAGAAAATGCAAAACACAACTAGCTAAGTAAGACTCTATTTAGCTTTAGCATCAGATCAACAGATAAATTTTGGCCATTCCTGCTCTTTTCTTGTACTTTTTCTTATAGTTGGCAGCAATAATGTTTAAGTCAAGCAATAAATGGATTATGAATGTCTGCCAATTGCTTTCTTCCTTTGCTAGCAAAACAATTTTTAGATTCTTGGCTCACTCTAGTAATTCCTGAACTGAATGAAAAATAATTAAACAATGCCAATTAAATTGAAAAAAATAAACTCAGCTACATAATGCTGGACAATTTTTGAATTGATTTGTTCTTTGATGTAAGAGAATGAGATCGAAATTAAAGAAAGAATACTTAAAATTAAAAGCTGCATGTCTTTTTCTCTTTACACAGCTAAAGAAAATCAGTATAAACAGCAATTTTTAATCAGTAGAAGTGTACTCCTCTCTCTTTTCTGTAGCCTGTGTATTCCAAGATCAGAGCAATCTTATCTCAGTCTATGGGTAGGACCTCAAACAGTGTGAAAGACCACACTGTTCATATGTAGTTTATAACATGGTTCTTTCATTTGTACCACTGCATGGGACAAAGGTAAGCCAAGTTCCATACTATCTCCTAATGACTCACTTTCTAATTTTGCTACCTTGGGATTAATATTGCAGTGCTAATTTGAGGAAAATAAACATTTTTATTGGGGCATCATATACACATTAAATGTTTATTTTTATCAGTAAATACGTGTATGTTTATATATTTACATTCAGCAATAAACTGTATTAATAACAATGGTTTTTCATTAAAAGTTTCAAGAAATTTTTATTTTACTTTTCTTTCTGTGTGCATTTAGAACAAAAAAATGTAGGTCAATATTTTAATAATACTTGACCATCTGATGCTTTGAGTTGAATTTACTTTAATGCTGGTATAAAAGGCAATGAACTGTGAGATAATTCATAATTAGGCCCATCTTTCTTTGTTAGTAACTAGTGTTTAAGGTGGTACAAGAAATAATTGCCTCCACAGAGTGATTTTCTTTGTGAAAATGCCACAAGCAATTTTTAATACTCTTTCTAAAGCAAACCGAAGTCTTTGTGCTTCCTAATACTTGATTCCATTAATTACACTCTCTATGTGAAAAATATATGCAAATCTATTGACTAAAGAACCTTGCCCTACTTTTTAGAACAATAGCTCCTTAAATACAGTCACAATATATTTAATGGAGCTAACATAAAATCAAATACTTAAAAGCAAAGAAGAGAGGAATGTAAATTAGTGTTATTGGTGTTCTAGGACAAAAACAAATAATTGAGCTAACAATTCGGGGAATTTTACTATGGTCAGGATGACAACTATGTATGATGGATTTGTTTTGTTTTCTTCTGTAAATACAAATTGTAGCTTTTGTTATTAGGCTAAAATAGCCATTGAATGAGAAGCATGACTAAGGAGGATGGTGAGCATATATTTACTCATTGTTTACACTAGAAAATTTATTGCCTATAAGGATGGAGAGATTAAGAAATAATTTGATATTAAAGAACTGTTTGTAAACTAAGTCCATTATTTCTACCAGAAAGCATGGCACTTCAGAAATGAGAAGGTATAAGTACATACTTACTTTTAGGAATATTCTCTAACTCTTACAGGGATAGAGCATCCTTAAAATATTACTATTCCTGTAAACAGCTTTGAAATAGTTTAAAATTTCAATCTAGGCAGTGACATCAGTGACAAGAAGTCTAAAAAATGCTTTCTTAATCAGACCAAGACAAGTAAAAATTATTTATTCATCTACTCCAGCTATGTGTAATACGAATAAATAGAAGTAAAGGCTTCTATTTTTTTTTGTTTGTTTCAGTAGTGCTTACAAGCGTTGTACAAGTTTTTAAGACTTAATTGCCATGTCACTATATCCCTTGCCACTACCAGGTAAACTAGTCAATGTGAATTACAACTGAAGTTTTTTTCCATTTTGCTATGTCATGCCTTGAGCTTTGTATTGGGATGTGCTGACAAAACTGAGATCATATTCAACTTATAGATGGCACACACCTTTAAACCTAGGACTCTGGAGACAGAGGCAGAGGGATTTCTGTTACCTCAAGGCCACATTGGGCTACACAAGATTGACCCTTCTGAAAGAGAAAGAGAGCTCACACAAATGTGAGTCCAGTGCTTGGCATTCCATGTCTTAAATCCCAGCATTAGGAAGGTGGAGACAGGGTTGATATGGCTGGGCAGAGAGAGGAATATAAGGCAGGAGATGCAGGAGCTCAGTGCAGTCTAAGGCTTGATGGTGAGCATTGCAGTCTGAGGTTTGATGGAAAGCATTGTGGTATTAAGTTACTCTGAAGATAGAGGTAAAAACTCTCTATTGGCTTGGTTGCTTTGCTTTTCTGATCTTCAGATTGAACCTCAATATCTGTCTCTGAGTAATTATTAGTCATCCTGCAGAACTGGAGTTACAGACAGTTGTTAGCTATTGCATGGGTTTTAAGAAGTAAACCTGTATCCTTTGTAAGAGCAACAACTGTTTTCAACTGCTGAGTCATCTTTTCTCCCCATATTGTCACTTTCTTCCATTTATTACTTCCTCTTAAATGCTCTCTATTACTCAAATTTTCTCATACTTTCCAACATAACTATAATTTTAATGAATTGTAACTTGTTATGACTCCAGTGATTTAAGATATAATCAAGTGTAAGTATTGAAAATAGAATCTTGATCATTTTTATTCAACATTAGTATTATAGGGAAAACTACTAACCAAATTGAAAATAGCTAGTAATCTTGATAAAATGAGAAGACCTTTCTTTTGATAAATACATAAAACTCTTTTCTAAAATAATTCAAATATAGCAATGATATCAAGAGAAAATCAAATTCCCATATGTTTGGAAAGAATAAATTTATAATTCAGGGCTGTACGCTCACAGAGGAATGAATGATGGGCAGATAGAGAGATGAGGTTAAGATCTATTTTGAAAATTATCAGTGCCTGTTCAGGATACAGATTGTTCCTGTGTTACATTTCATGTGATTTCCAAGACTGTCCTAAATAGAGACCATTAAATATTTTAGGTGATTATAAGAAGTTTGGTTATGATGTGGAATGTCCTTTTGTATATGTGTTGCTTTTGTTGCTTGTTGGATAAAGCTGTTTTAAACAAAGGCTAAGTAGAGTAAAGTGATGCGGGAAATCTAAGCAGAGATAGAGAGAATAGACAGAGTCCAGGAGACATCATGTAGCTGCCAGAGAATGCCAGAACCTTATTTGTAAGCCACAGCCTTGTGGCAATACGCAATTAATAGAAATGGGTTAAACTAGAAATACACATAAGTGATTGGCAAAACAGTATTGTGATTAATATAGTCTCTTTATGATTATTCAGGTCTGGGTGGCAAGGAAATAAATGAAGTTCTCAGTTTACATGGTAATAGGACAGATATGACAAAAACATTCAATGTTTAGCTAAATAACAGAACTATAGATT
This sequence comes from Ondatra zibethicus, assembly GCA_004026605.1. Lineage (NCBI taxonomy): Eukaryota > Metazoa > Chordata > Mammalia > Rodentia > Cricetidae > Ondatra > Ondatra zibethicus. The sequence goes on from PVIU01006673.1 coordinate 44,404, forward strand.
TGCATATGCAGAGATATAAATCAGTAAGTACCATCTTGAAGAAAATAAGAGATTCAAAGTTTGTATAGGATTTGTAGCTTTTGAGAGAAAATATATTCAAAGTAAGTTCACAAGATATTTTGAATGGTAAAAGGGATTTCATGATTAATAAAAAATTGAATTTATTCTCAAAAGATATAATCAAATCATAATCACATCTTTATTTATTCAGCAAGGCATTCTCTTGTATTTACATTATTTCTATATACCCTATCTTCTTCTACTCCTACCAGGTCCTCCTAAACTCCCTTGAATTCATGGTCTCTTTTTTAATACCTTACAGTTACAGTTACACAAACACACACACACTCAGTCTTACACAAAAAGTACACACATTTTACACACACATCACACACACAGACTTACATCATACACAGACATACATCACACATATCACACACACATTTGCTAAGTCCATTTAGTGTTTGCTAAGTCCATATAGTGATATTATATATATTTGGTTTTAGAAATGAGTACACGGTATTAGAAAACCAAACACAAGACACATCCCTGGAGAATATTGATCCCCTCTTTCTTTCCTTTTATTCATTATCTTTCCTGTTACTTTTTGATTAATTTTTATTGAGCTCTACATTTTTCTCTGCTCCCTTCCCTGCCTCTCCCCTCCCTTTTAACCCTCCCTCAAAGTCCCCATGCTCCAAATTTACTCAGGAGATATTGTCTCTTTATACTTCCCATGTAGATTAGATCTATATATGTCTCTCTTAGGGTCCTCATTGTTGTCTAGGTTCTCTGGGGTTGTGATTTGTGGGCTGGTTTTCTTTTCTTTATGTTTAAAAATCTCTTAAGAGTGAGTACATGTGATAACTGTCTTTCTGTGTCTGGGTTACCTCAAAAAATGATGTTTTCTAGCTCCATCCATTTTCTGGCAAAATTCAAGATGTTGTTATTTTTTCTGCTGTGTAGTACTGCATTGTGTAAATATACCACATTTTCCTTTCCATTCTTTGGTCGAGGGGCATTTAGGTTGTTTCCAGGTTCTGGCTGTGACAAACAATGCTGCTATGACATTGTTGAGCACATGTCCTTGGGGCATAATTGAGCATCATTGGATATATACCCAAAAGTGGTATTACTAGGTCTTGTAAAAGGTTGTTTCCAATTTTCTGAGAAATTGTCACGCTGACATCCAAAGGGTCTGTACAAGCTTGCATTCCCACCAGCAATGCAGACGTATTCCCTTTACCCTACAATCTCTCCAGCATAAATTGTCATCAGTGTTCTTGATCTTGGCTATTCTTCTTTATTAACAACTATTAACTGTCATTTGCTCTTCATCTATGGTTAATTTCTTGGGTTTAAAATTAAACAAATGACACAAATGTTTTTGTAATATTTAAAATCTTTTTTATTCACGGTTTTAATTATTTTCTTTTTATTTATAGTTACATGCAATATAAATTTTTAATTGAATATTTATTAACAGAAATGAAGCACAATATTATTTATTAATTCTATTTTTCATGCACTATTACAACAATTATTTATAAATGTTTTATTGATTACTCAACTTATTTTGCTTAAAATACTAAGGAAATAAAACAAAATGTGAACAGCAGAGTCCTTGGATGATGGTTCAGAAGAAAAAGTTTGTTTTTCTATAGAAACAAATAATACTATAAGGAAAGAAAAACAAATTAAAATGTTATGGAGGAGGTATAATGGGAGGAGCCAGTGGTATTTGGATGGAGGTAAATGGGGATGAGTTTGATTAATATAAATTGTTGGCATACAGGGAATTTTAAAAAAATAAATTAAAAGTATTAATAATAATATAAAATACAATTTTAATGAGGGTTGCATATAAAGCAAACATATCAGCAAGCAATCCAAACAAAATAAACAACAACAAAACTAAAATGATGAACAGACTAAAATGGAAGACTTAATGGGACATGTAAAAAAGTTATATTCTAAAAGAGTTTCAAGTGTTTCCCTTCATGAAAAGATTGTAAACAGCCAAATGACTGGTAAAAGCTAATCTCCTGGACATGAAAGAAAAACACTTTACTCATGAACTCATAAATGCTGTGGTTGCCTATGCATGTCCTGAATAAGACTAAGCTAGCTAGTATTTCAGTATAATAGGGATGCAGTTTTTGTTCCCCATGCCTATTTATGAAGCTATGGACACTGAAAGAGAGAGATGTAGTTTTACCTAAGGTAGATGGATGCCATTCCAGTGAACAGTTTAATACTTGGTATTATAGGTATTATAGTAGGCACTATGAGCTTTTTAAAATGAGGACAGACATAGGTTGTGGTGATTGGTAGGCAGTGGTTATCTTGGAAGAGTTAAGGGGAGAGTGGGGTTTAAATATGACCAAAATCCATGGTATGACGTCATTAATGAATTGATTCTGTTCTGTTCAATAAGGGATCAAGAAGCATGAATTACTTTTGGACACAAGGAGAGCAGGACTGCTTTTTTAGTTTGTAAATAAATATTGGACAGACTGCTGACTTAAGTTACTATTAATGCTATGCATATCGTCTTAGAAACAAAAACTCTTGAGGTTCGGCACAAGGCCTAGGGGTTTCCATCTCACCTGCTGCAGAAAAGCAGAGGGAAGGCAGGAGGTGAAGAGTAGGATAAGATATTGTTTCTCTATGTTTTGACAGGTTGATTTTCACAATGTGCAACTAAAATCAAGAACTAAAACAAGTAACAACTTAATTGCTTAACAGAATTAACATTAACAATTAAGCAATTAATAATTACAATGAGCAATTCATAATTATATTAAAAATTAATCAATTAATATTAAATAATTCATAAAAAATATTCAGTGTTTTACTTGTGTGGGAGATACAAATCAAAACCTCAGTGAGATTTCATCTCAACCCAGTCAGAATAAAGGCACTGAAGAAACAAACCAGAAGATACAATGGTTACAGCCACTGGTTGTGGAAGACCATTACTCATTTTTGTAGATTCCAGTATGGAATTCTTTGAGAAGTGTCATTAAAATATGAAAAATTTAATTATTATTCAACTATCATTCCTCAGTTCATACTCAAAGTACTTAAAGTTGGCTACACACTTTAACTTTTCAGTTCAGCATGGCAGTGTCCACACCTGCCAAGTTATGTCGTTAATCGAAGTGTCCAGGAACAGATTAATTGATGAAGATATTGTAGTATATGTGAATGGGAATATAAAAGTTAATGGAATTGTGTCATTCTCAAGAGAATAAATGTACGTGGTGACTGTCCTGGTAATCAAACTACGTCAATCACCATGACAAGTATCATAAATTTTCTCTTGTTTGTGAATTCAGAGGGAGAAATGCATAGGAAGTAGAAAGCAGACTGTTAGCAATGTGGGTGGGGTCAAATGAAAGAGGCAGATGGAGGACTGGAAGGTATTAAAAAACTGGTTACTACTGGAGTACAACATACTCAGGCGTGAAAATGTCCATGAAAGGATTGACTTTATATAATTCATGTATCCTAATAAATAGCAAATACATACCATATTCATATTTTTGTGTCTGGGTTATCTCGCTAAGGATAGTGTTTTCTATTCCCATCCATTTGCATGCAAAATTCAAGATGTCATTGTTTTTTACCGCTGAGTAGTAATCTAATGTGTATATATTCCACACTTTCTTTATCCATTCTTCCATTGAGGGGCACGTAGCTTGTTTCCAGGGTCTGGCTATTACAAATATGCTGCTATGAACATAGTTGAAAAAAATGCTTTTATAGTATGATTGGGCTTCTCTTGGGTATATTCCCAAGAGTGGTATTGCTGGATCCTGAGGTACGTTGATTCCCAATTTCCTGAGAAACAACCACACTGATATCCAAAGTGGTTGCACAAGTTTGCATTCCCACCAGCAACAGATGAGTGTTCCCCTTTCTCCACATCCTCTCCAGCATAGGCTATCCTTGGTGTTTTTGATTTTAGGCATTCTGAGTAAAATGTGTAAGATGGTACCTCAAAGTTGTTTTGATTTGCATTTCCCTGATCGCTAAGGAAGTTGAACATGACCTTATGTATCTTTTGGCCATTTGAACTTCTTCTGTTGAGAATTCTCTGTTCAGATCATTACCCCATTTTTAATTGGGTTATTTAGAGTATGGTATGTACTCACTCATTAGTGGACTCTAGCCATAAACAAAGGACATTAAATCTATAGTTCACAACCCTAGAGAAGCCAAATAGCAAGGTGAACCCAAAGAAAAACATATATAGATCCTCCTAGAAATTGGAAGCAAACAAGATAGCCGGGCAAAAGCTGGGAGCACGGGGATGAGGGTAATAGTGGGGGTAGGGGTGTGGAAGGGGAGAGGGGGAAAGAGAAGGGAAAAGGGAAGGACTGGGGAGAGCTTGGAGGAGTGGGAGGTTGGAGATGGAGGAAAGGCAGATATTGGAGCAGGGAAGAAGATATCTACATTAAGGGAGCCATTTTAGGGTTGGCAAGACACTTGGCTCTAGGGAGGATTCCAGGTGTCCACGGGGATGTCCCCAGCTAGGTCCTTGGACAGCAGAGGAGAGGGTGCCTGAACTGGCCACGTCCCATAGTCACACTGATGAATATCTTGAATATTGCCATAGAAATTTCATCTGATGGATGTAGATAGAGACAGAGACCCACATTCACATCAGAGCAATGGACTGAGCTGCCAAGGTACAGTTGAAGACGAGAAGGAGGGAGAAGATGAGCAAGGAAGTCAGGACCGCGAGGGGTTGGTCCTCCTGCTCAGACAGTGTGCCTGATCTAATGGGAGCTCACCAAATCAGCTGACCGGGACTGAAGGAGCATGTGATCAAACAGGACTCTATAAATGTGGCTGCCAATGGTGACTGACTGAGAAGCCATCTATAGTGGTACTGGGACCTGTCTCTTCTGCATGTATTGGCTTCTTGGGACCCTAGTCTATTTGGATGCACACCTTCCTAGGCTGGGATGGAAGGTGGAGGGCGTTGGATTTCCCACAGGGCAGGCTACCCTGCCCTCTCTTAAGGATGGAGTGGGAGGGAGGAGAATTAGTGGGGGATCGGGAGGGGAATGGGAGAAGGGGAGGAAGTGTCAATTTTTGAATGGAAAAATAAAAAAGAAAAAGAAAAGAAAAAAAATAAAAACAAAATTTACAGTGAAAAAAGAAAAGATTTTTTCATGTAAAAACAATGAAAGTACTGTCAAAGAATCTAAAAGAGGTTAGAATGTTAAATTGCATGTTGTCTATATTTTACTGCAATAAAATAGATATTATATGTAAAAAAATAGCAAATACATCTTACAGACAACCTTTCATTCTCTGAGAAACTAATTCAAAATAAACTGTGCTTGCCGGGCAACCCAGCTCTCAGAGGCAGAGGCAGGCAGATCTCTGTGAGTTCGAGAACAGCCTGGTCTGCAAGAGCTAGTACCAGGACAGGCTCCAAAGCTACAGAGAAACCCAGTCTTTAAAACCCAAACAAACAAACAAAAAAATCTGTGCTTAGTATTTGATGTTACATGAATAAATAGTGCCACAGAAGCAATGTTAGGAAACACTCAAATCTAACAGGTCAGCATTAGCATACTGAAGAATGATTTAATTGAATTAGCTTCTAATTTAGAGAGTCTATGTTCACCAAGAAAGTAGCAAGCAGCAGTCATTACTCCCTTTAGCTAGGAACAAAGAATTCCTTATCATTTCATAATTACCTGATGTGGGAGGTTTTGTATGCTGTGAATATGTTTTATTGACATTGGTTAATATTTGGGTCTATGATAGGGCATAATAAAGCTAGATGAGGAAACTAAACAGAATGCTGGAAGAAAGAAAGTGTAGTCAGAGAGACGCCAAGTAGCTGGGAAAGACGCGAGCTGCCAGCTGGAACCTTGCCGGTAGGCCATGAGCCTAGTGATAAAATATAAAATAATAGGAATAGGTTAATTTAAGAGATAAAAGTCACCTAGAAATATGCATTAGATAATAGGCCAAGCAGTGTTGCAATTAATACAGTTTCTGTGTGGTTATTTCGATTTTGGGCAGCCAGAGAAAAATGAACGGCCTCTTACTACAAATTGGTGTGCCAATGTGGTTCATTATATCAATGTAAAACTTGAGCAAGGTTAAAAAGGAATTCTACAGACAGAAAGGAAAACAGAGTTTAACACAACTTCTTGCTGTGTTTACTGGTGGCATACCACAGCTCCTTTAACGATCTTCCTGATTCAGCAGTAGAAAAGGAAAATAAACAAAACAAAAAACAAAAACAAAAAATATATGGTTTCCAACGTCAACTCCCAGAGCCGTGCTGCCAGCACAAACTCTGGGTCTTCTAGGAGGTCCAGCTATGGAGCATTTAAATGGGGTTTGCGAACAGAGTGCTACACTTTTCTTAATGGAAACAAAGACCTACTGTGACTTATTCCTGGATCTGGGGAAGAGGGAATGGCTCTCAGAGGCAATAAATTAACCTCCAACATGTTGGACAGGATGGAGCCATAAGGCAAAGCAGCCTTAGTACTAGTAATGTTGCTTAGCGTTCTAAGAAGCTCCCCTGGACAGAAAAGGATTTCAGATGCACAATAAGAGAGATTCAGATGAAAAAGACCTCTAAATTTGTCACAGTGTTGAATAAATATACATAGCCTTGAGAGAGAGAGGGAAAAGAGTAAAAGCAGTTATAATATAAAATAGTACAGATAGTCATAGGTTAAAAGAGTGAAGATAATAAAATAAATATTAAACTTGTTTAAAAAGCAAATAGAATTAAGAAAAAGAAGTCATATAAAGATGGAATATATGCAAAGAGTCTGGATTATGTATATTATTGTATTTTCTTTGAATTTTTTGACTGTGAAGGAGTTAAGTACAGGGAGACATTTCATTTTATTGGCTGCTACAATAAACCAGTATATGTATTTTAAAGGTATCTTGTCTTCAAAATTTGCCTCTAAGAATATGTTGCTTTGAAAAAGAGGTTCTTCTTTTGTTTCCACTTAAAATGAGAAGCTGTGGATTTCTTTCAGACTAATGTGGTGTGATGGAGCAAGACCCCCAGAAAATATGCCATAAACACCCAGAAAAATTATTTTACCCAACAAAAAGCAGGAAGCAGTTAGGAGAGAACTACACCCAAATTCCCCAATTTTGTTTATAAAAGTTTATTTACATTTAAAGGGGAATATGCTATAGAAGTTGATACTTTGCATTGGTATGGATCTTGGTTTATTGATACAAATTTAAGATCAATTTTATTATATGTATATTTTTGCTTTTGATTAAGATATTGTGTTTTTGCAGCTCCTTAAAAAATGTAATGAATAATTAATAAATACAGGTTAATAGATAATCATCTATAACAGTCAAGCTTATATTCATGTTAGTTAGGTTTCCTATATGTACAGAAGTGTATTTCAGATGGATAGGCATTCTTCAAACCTTTCAAAAACTACAGAATATGGCATTTAAAGTGTTTTAAGAACTTAGGACATTTCATGACAATGAGACATATCTGCTCCTGGCAGCACCAATCTACTTTAACAGGATGATTGGCATCAAAGAGGCTCCTCATGGAGTTTGCTAGTCATTTGGGCAAGAAATTGCTTTTGCCTGAACTATTAGAGTGGAATTGCAGCACCCACAGAAAAATGACTGCTGAACTTGACTAAAGATGAGACTGTCCTTTGGGGCTTTTGCTTTATGAAAGATTCTGCCAACAAAGAAGCAAGTGACTGAAAAACTGCCAATATAGGTGGAACTGAAATTTCTTGCTTCATGGAAAGGTCTGCCAGATACTCTGGGCCTGTAGATTGAAGATGGGAGCCTGAAATGTTATAAAAGAACCTTGGGTAACTGTCCAGGGAGCAAGATGTCTCTGTCAGTTCTACAGTTTTGGAAGTTACCTACAATGCACTTCCTGTTTACTTAGGTAATAATATATCCTTCTGCATCTTTAATGGAATTGAAGAATAGTTATAATTATAGTTTTCCTTAGTTATGATAAAATATAAAGTAGATATAAATGCTATAACTATATTTCTTGCATGATACTTGGTTTGTTATATGTAATCTTACTATGTTAAAATTAAAACTTTCCTTTTTATTTAAACAGAAAATAGGATGTGATGTGGGAGGTGATATATGCTGTGACTATGTTTTATTGACATTGGTTAATGAGGAAGCTGTTTTGGGCCTGTGATAGAGCAAGGTGATGAAGCTAAAGAGAATGCTGGAAGAAAGAAAGTGGAGTCAGAGAGACGCCAAGTAGCCGCCAGAGAGGAAAGATGCAAGCTGCCAACTGGAACCTTGCCAGTAGGCCTCAAGCCTCATGGTAAAATATAAAAGAATGGAAATGGGTTAATTTAAGAGATAAGAGTGAGCTAGAAATATGCATAAGCTAATAGGCCAAGCAGTGTTATGATTAATATAGTTTCTGTGTCATTATTTTGGTTCTGGGCAGCTGGAATGAACAAATGGCCTCCTTACAACAGTTATCTATGTATTTGTTTTCATCACTTTTGTATATGAAAGAGTCTTGTGAATGTTTTATCTTGTCATAATTACAGATAGATCATGCTTTGTGCTAATGTTCTGTGAAAATATTATTTTCAGTAAGAGAACAATTCAGCCTAGAGGATAAGGACCAGATTAGATAGAGTTGTCAGCTTCTAGGCTTACATGGTTTCTCATCTTCATGAGGCAGAACTTATATGCCAAAATCTGTATTTATATGTAGAGTGCAGATAATTTAATGTTTGCAGTTGTCAAGACACTAATTGGAAAAGATGCCCAAAACAGTGGAGAAGTGAAAATAAAGGTGAAATGATGATAACTTTAACTTAAAATAAATGAGCAAATATTTTTTAAAAAATCCTTAAAGACTGTAGGAAAGACAAATTGACAATAATTTGTAAAACATGCTACAATTATTTTGTTGAAGGCCATTTTATATGTTTAAAAACTAGATTTATGGGGGGCTGGAGAGATGGCTCAGTGGTTAAGAGCACTGACTGCTCTTCCAGAGGTCCTGAGTTCAATTCCCAGCAATCACATGGTGGCTCACAACTGTCTGTAATGAGATCTGGTGCCCTCCTTTGGCATGTGGGCATACATGGAGGGAGAGTGTTGTACACATAATAAATAAATAAATAAATCTTTTAAAAAAAAGAAACTAGATATGTACTATTTGGTGATAAAAAGTGGTGATTTTTTTAAAATACTATGAAACACTGAAGAGTTTCAGTGTGAGTTATGATAAAGACTTTCATTTCCTTATACCATAACTGGTACTGTCTTAACTTTCTTGAATTACAAAGAACACTTTTCAAAGACATAGTGGGATCCATGAATCTCAAGTATATATATATATCCTTACCACCTGTAATGTGGGCTTGGATCTTGCTATTCTAATGATACAAAATTTGAGGTATTACCCTCAAGAGCTCTGACAATGGAGTATAATAAAAGATAACAAAATACATAATGAAAAAGGAGGGAGGAGTTAGGAAGTTTCCATGTGGAAAGTGCTTGTTCAAGCATGGCTACCTTAGTGTGATTTTCAGCAAGGATGTAAAAGCAGTTGTACCCCAGTAGCCATAGAACAATAGAGACAGTCAGATCACAGGGACTGACTAGCCACTCTCGCCAAATGGATGAGTTCCTGATGCATTGTTTTTTCTTTTGCTTTGGTAACTGTTGCTTCTATTCATAAAATAAACCCTCAGGTGAATTCTAATGTCTTATTTTCATTTGTTACACAGGCAACTCTGGCAGTTCTAAATATAGTGCCTTGCTATAGTTTCTGAAATTGTGTCATTCAAAAACATGCCTCTTCTTTGGCAAGGCAAATGCATTATATTTATTAAAAAGAAGCAATGGCCATGGATCGTTTGCTTCAGTGTGGTACATTTATGAGTCTTTATTTTAAGTCCAGGGTCATTCAAGAGATTCCTGATATTCAATAAGCACTACCTATGCTTCTGTTTTCTCTCTAAAAAGGATCCCTTATTCATTAATAACTTTTGTCCCCAAATTAATACACTATGAACTTCTATTGTATTTATGATTCCTCTTTTCTACATTAATTACATTTGCTTTTAGATAATTTCCCAAATGGATTGCAAAGTATATGAACATCTCACCTCACTCGTTGCCACCATCTGTCTACATGTTTTGTCTTTACCCGTTTTTCTCTCATTTCTGTCTGTTCCTTGTATTTTGTGGCACACTGAGGTTAACTAGGGCTATATGTCTGTCCATGGGTTATCCATCAGAACCTGTTAAGCTCACGAGTAGGTACACAATAGAAGACAGTGGTTCTTCTCTCCCAGAGTCTACTAATAGTCAGAAGTTTAAAAGAAAGATAATAAACATAATGATTATAATAAATGATGGGTATCTTGACATTGAGTGTGGTGGTTTAAATAAGAATTGCCCACATAATCTCACATGTTGGAATGATTACCCTCAGGGAGTGGAACTATTTGAAAAAATTAAAGGATTAGAAATTTGTAGCCTTGTTGGTGGTAATGTGCCACTGGGAGTGAGCTTTGAGTTCCAAACCCCATGGCTGACCGAAGCTCTCCTGATTTGTCTGTGTATAGGGATGTATACCTCAGCTACTGCTTTACTGTTCACATCTGCATGCCACAATGCTCTTCACCATGATCATAATGGACTAAACTTCTGAAAGCTTAAGCAAGTCCCTAATTAAATGCCTTCTTTCATAAAACTTGCCTTAGTCATTGTGTCTTTCACAGCAAGAGAACAGTGACTAAGATATTGAGATAATAGATTTAATTGAAAATCAGGAGAATAAAAAGACCAACCACAGTTTTATTATTCATAAATGCACATTTTAGTTTTTAAGGGCAGATCTTAGTGTTCAAAACAATCTGTACTTTTATGTATGTTGTAGTTTATTTCTGATTCTTTGAATTACTTCCCTTCCAAGAGTAATTTTCTGAACTGTCACTTCTTGCAGTGCTTTAGAGCATTTCAGTTGTAAATTCATCCTCTATTCCACTGAGATGTAAAAGTTCACCCATGACCCTGCCTTTCTCATTACCCACAGCTTTCTCCTTGTAGACCTCCCTCCATTTCAGGTGAAGTAAGAAACTGACCCTGTCTTGCTGTGTCTTTAGGGGAGTAAGAGACATCTCAATTGTGGAATGAGAATGGCAAATCATGCTGACTAGCCTGTCTCTAAATTCCACCAATATTGTGTTTACCATCTCACCTTGGTGCTTTAATCTCTCTTCTTTTGGTTCTGTAAAATTCAATCTTTCTTTCTGCAATAGTCTTGACCTTTACTGGCAGTATATTTACAAAAGTATTCCTTGTCTTACTTCTGGTGCAACTTTTTTGAAAACAATGTTTGTGTTCTTTTATTACATTTGAAAAATGAAAGAGAGTGATCAAATAAATCCATCTACTCCAATAGTATAATTTATAGTCTATGTGTTTTGAGACCAAAAGACAGTGCATATTTAAATTTCTGTTTTTGTACTACTTATTTTGGGTATTAAGAATAAATATATATTTCTCTAATGATATAATTCAAAGAGTATGTATTTGATCTTGTTTTTTGTTCTGTAATTGTACAACATTTAATGATCATTAGAGATATCATTGGAGACACACCTGTTAGACATAATGAACCAGTTCTCTGCAGTGACTTTGCATTATATATATAGTAGAGGATTTCAGTGGACTTCTACTGTAAATGCTTTCTTGAGATTGTCCAGCAATTTTGTGGTTTTCTATATACAGAAATCTCATTGTCAAGATAGGATACACTTGTAAAAATGGAATTAAACATGATGAGGAATAACAAAATATTATTGACTATAGAAATATTGTTCCAAATCTGTTTAAATCCACTGTTACTATTTTTCAAGTTGAATTGTTTTTATTATTTCTAGGATAAATCTGTGCTGCTGATAAGGGTTAGAAATTGTAATGTGCTTAAGCATATAGCTGCATCTGATAGTGGATACTTTTGCTCACTTATATATTGTGTAATAATATTCATAAAATATGAAAGACAAAGTATCATTTTACATTTTCGATATGTTAGGCATGGCAACACAGTATGGCTTGGGCTGATAAGCGAATCCTACAGGAGCCTATCAATCCTACACTGCAATGCTATAGAAGAGAGAAATACTCCCGCCAGAGAGATGAAAAGCGAGCTATAAATACTATGCATGTAAAGTACCCCTGATAACGTTGGCTCTGGTTTTGCTGTAGTTAGATTTTTACGGATGTCTTTTCTCCCTTACCAGAGTACACAGCTTTACAATTCAAATATAAAGCATATGGCATTTCTGTTCAGTAGATAAAGGCTTTGAAATAATTAGTATTTCACTTAAGCAAAAGGAAAAATCCACAGTCTCTTTATACAAATGTTGTAATTTGATTCTGATTATCATTTAAGCGAGCCTGCTTTCATTCTTTACTAAGATTTGAGGATCTTCACTAATCTTTATTTTCTCAACATTCATCTTAATTCACATTTTAGATCAGCAAGTCAGTTAAGATTATGTCAAACACACATTTCAGACACACTTCAGTTCAACTTCTCTGTATTATTACTCTGACTTCATGGATCAGTAATAACAATGTCCTTATTTCCTACTCATTTCTTCTTTGCTAGATAGAAAGATAAATCAAAATCAGTTGAAATCATCGTGTAGAAATCTCAAGGTTGTATGTTAAGAGCAAATTTCTCATCTGAGAATTATATGTAGATTTCATTTAAAAATCAATATTGTATTTTATGCTAGTGTGTTGGGACTATTTGGAGTCCTGGCCTCCAGCTGCTCTTCCCTGCTAGAGATCTTTCCTTTCCTTCTGATTTGAGTTACTGAAAGCTGTGTCAAAATTGTTTACCAGCTCTGCCTTGCCTTGAGGATCAGAGGATAAGGTTTTCACCTGTTGGCCCACCTGACTGTTTGGTATATAAGCCTCCATGGTGCTATTGAGAAAAGGGCTTTTTACCAGTGACTAGAGGTCCGTGTCTCTGTCTCTCTGTCTGTGCTGTCTTTGTGTGATTCAACCTCCAGCCCCTTGCCTGAAGCTCGCGAACTGTATGGTAGTGCACAGAGCACAGACAGGTTTTGTGGGCTACACTAGTGCAGGTCAATGACATGTTATCTCAGTTAAACATCAACTAAAGGATGTTTCCCCTAAATATACGACTTATTCTGTATCACTAATGCACTTTAGAGTTCAGTGAACTTCTCTTTTAGTGAATTTATGAGAAGTGATTTAAACAGCTTCTCCATAGCAAATATGATGGAAATAATTTACTGATCACCACACATCATTTATCTCATAGTAAGTACTGTCCTCTTGGTACACCATACTATTCCAAAACATAATTAAAGGTATTCGAGATACATTCTACATGTAAAACTAATTATGTTATACTTTCCAGAAGTGGATCAGTCTATCTTCTGTATTCTCATTCATTCTGCAAGAATTTTTGCATTTCATATTCACTCTACTTTTTAAGTTTATGATTACTACAAATTTCTCAAGAGGCATAATATGTGATAAATACGAAGTATATAACATTAATTCAACTTATTTTAGAGAACAAAGATAATGCTACTTTATTTTATTACCTGTGTTTTTATTAGCAAAAAACAATTTCATTCTGGTATATATTGATAAAACTAAAATTTCCACACTTCCTTCTTAAGTTAATACATTTTGAATTCTATTCAAAGATGCTTTGGGGGGCATTTGGCACATGTGAAAATTTTTAATTTTTTCCTATTAAAATTTTGTAATTACTGTCATGAGAGTTGTTTCTGTTTCAGTTGTTAAAATGAAGATTATATTATTTTACTTGTTGTATATTGTCATATTCTAAGTGCTTTTGAATGCTCAAAGGTTAAATTAATGTGTGCTATTTGTTACCTGCCTATAACTAGGAAAGGCATTTTACTTTAAAATTACTTTTTCATAAAATTAACTTCTAATTATAAAAATACATATTTTCTGTTTTTAATATTGTAATTACAATATTCCTCCCTTCTTTCTTAAAACCATTCTATGCATTCCCCATCTCTGTTTTAAATGTATGGCCTCTTTTTTAATTGCACACCCACAAAATTTCCATATATATAATACATATATATGAAATATATAAATACAAAATTCAGCATTCTCATTCTAAATAATATTTCATATGTGTGTGTCTTCAGAGCTCTTCAAAACTTGTATGAAAAACAGATAATAAATATAAAATCCTCATGTTCCATTTGGCAATTTTATTTTAAAGAAAACATGGTTCTGATGCAATGGTCCACAACAAATCTCATTTCATTGTTGTCTGTTCACTCACACTACATGGAGTGAAATAAGGCAGTAAAAACATCTATGTAGAGTTAAGAAACAGAGGAGAGAAATGGAATTGGGTGCCAGTCTTTGGGGAAGGAAAGAGTTGATTTGAAAAAAAAAAAATGTTGTGCTGTTTCCAGTAATCGGTCTCCGAGATAGACGGATATAATTAAGACCAGAAGACAGAGCCAGTATTACTGTAATATAGCACCATGTTGCTTCACCAGGAAAGGTAATATGTAGTAAAACAAAGTCACAGTACTTCCCAGTGTTAACAGCGAGGATCCCCCTGTGACTTTAAACCTTCTGCCCTGAAGTCATATTTGCAGAAGCTTCTTACATATGTTCTTACTTTTAAAATTAATACAGAAATGATAATATTGTTGCTATTAGCTAGGATATTAGTAGTGAATACTTTTTGCAACACTTCTAAATATGGCAATAAACTTTGTTTTTAAAATAAAGTTTGCAATTACCACATGAGTAAGATCCAAGTTTACTTCTCTGCTACTTTAACAGACTAGGTTAGTTACAAATAGCAGATATTTTGTGTCTCACATTTCTGGAAGCTGAAGTTCATGGTGAAGGCTTGAGCATCTAATAAATAATTCATATGCCTTCACAGGATGAATGGTTGAAAGGCAAGAGAGAAGAAGCTCTATTGTAAAGAAACCAAATCCATTGATTATTCACAAAGAGGCCCTCCAACAGTTATATCTTTGAAAGCTTCAACTTATTTTTGTAATTAATTGCCTTAACATTGCACTTTAATTAAAATGAAAGTGAATTCCCCTTTCCTCCCCCAGGCCCACTCCTTCTACCCTTTCCCATATAACTCCACAGTGAATGTCACACTGATACCAAATTTCAGAAATACACTCGCACAATGGAAGGCATCCTTATTATCCCATTTTTAAATGAAAGTACTGTGGTGCACTGATGAATTGTTCAAAATAATTTTCTGTGAAATAACATAAAGTACTGAAGCCACTAAATAAAAATGTTGGGTGAAATTCAGAAGTAATAATATAAAATAACTCCATAAGTATCATTTATAAATTTTAGTACCCAAATCACATTACCTTTGGATAATGGTGGTTATGAATGTTAAAGCTACAAACTGTTTTAAAACTGAACTCTGTGTTTTAGTTGATTGCCTGCCTTTTACTGGAGTCAGTAAGTTAAATTGTTTAAAATGAAAGGGACAGTAAGGAAAGTAGAACTTAAAGTTGTATAAATAAATAAATAAAGTAGAACCCTTTATTTTTAAGTTTGTGTATGATTTGTTTCAGGTAGCCATGTCTAAGCAGATTAAAAGTCAAGTAAAGCATGAGATTTGGGAACATATGGAGCATTTGTCAACAGTGACAAGACCGATGGTAGGAATTATTCATGAGCTCTTCTGGTTTTAACACTTGCTCTATTTTCTAAAGCATTACTATTAACATAAATAAAATCTAAAGACAGCATTCCATAATTAAACACTCAGTGGATTAAAAATGAGGACGTTGATATCATTTGCATTTGTCTCTAGGAACACCTGCATTTATTTCTAGGATCTTTTGATGACAGAGAAACACAGCTGGCAATGTTATGACTAATGAAAGCCATGAAGTTAGTGTCATGAAGTAGCAACATTATTTATTCCTACAACCCTAAATACTAATAGAAATCAGAAGACCTGCATCAGACTCAAGACGTATAATGAATTGTTTATTAATAATTTTGAGGTAAGCATGTTGATGAGAATTTTGAAATGCTGGTAAGTAAAATATTTAATGATGAACAATATAGATTGCATCTAATGGATGTAAATTCAGCAATTCTCAGCATATTGTGATATTTAAGCACAAAGCCTAACACACTCTTTCTTAGACACAGAAACATAAATGTGATTGATTGATTTGAATGTTTTATCTTAACAAATAGAAGGAAGAAATCTTTATTATATGCTTTTGCCAATAAGGTTTGGAAGTGTTCACAAAATAACTGATTTATTTGAAATTTTTATATAAAGAGCACATATATAGTGTATTCATTTATAATTCTCTGCTAAATTTCATTCTTATTATTTCAGATAGCAATTATTATCTCATTATTATTATTTAAGATAAAAATCTTTCACCACAGGCAGTTATTCATCAAATGACAAGGAACTTATCAAATTGAAATATTTTTCGCAAGTAATTTATAAATTTTTATACATTTGAATTCCTTGCAATGTTAAAAATATTGTATCTACATCATTGAATTTGTGGTAATTACTGTAAATTGATTTTTCTTTAGGACATCATCATACAAAAATATTACATGGAATTTAGTATTATTTTTTGGATATCTTGGCCTTAGCTTAGGCTTATTTCTAATAAGCTCTTATAACATAAATTAAGCCATTTCTATTAATCTGCATATTACCACGTGGCTTGTGGCTTTTACTTTTCTTCCTGCATTTCCTGCTTTCTCTCCCTCTCTTCTGGCATCGCCCTGAATGTAGATTCCTCTTTTTATCCCTGTACATTAGATTTGTATCTATCCTCTTCTTGCCCAGCTATTGGCCATTCAGCTCTTTATTAAATTAATCCAAAGGCACCTTGTCAAAAATACATCATCACAGGGCACAAACAGATTATTCCACAACATTTCCCTCTTTTTGTGTAAAGAAAAAGGAAATTTTATTATGTTAACTCCAACATAATAAAACCATAAACAATAAGAACAATTATCAGATAAGAATTACATTCACAATGTCCAGTCTATTTGTATTTGACAT
Source organism: Ondatra zibethicus (assembly GCA_004026605.1). Taxonomy (NCBI): domain Eukaryota; kingdom Metazoa; phylum Chordata; class Mammalia; order Rodentia; family Cricetidae; genus Ondatra; species Ondatra zibethicus. The sequence goes on from PVIU01006673.1 coordinate 61,532, forward strand.
ATTTGAAGAAAATAGTCCATTATTTATCTTATTTTGATGAATTTAAAATTTTATACCTAAACCATTTCTTATCATAACTTGTAATTCCTTTTTAAAACTATCATTTTAGACACCCAAACATTCTTTCGATAAACTCTTTAAGTTTTTATGTCTCTCAACCTTATATATTTTATATCTTGCTTGTGATTTTCTCTTCAAATTTGTAAAAGAAATATAACTATGACTAACTCATCTTCAGCTCTATCAGAGATACAAGAAGGATATAATATAACTAGAGTATATAGGAAATGTAATGAAAGCAACTTCCAAAACAATAGACATAACAAAAACAGTTGGATGCTTGGACAGTCACCCAATTTTTCTATGCATCCATCTTTGTTCTACATGCTTAGAATATCTGATAGACTTTTCTGTGGAGCAGGAATTTTGAAGGATTTTCCTACCTTGTCTTGGCAAAGTTTGGCAGTCATTTTCATTTGTGTGCTGTTTGTCCAATTTTGGCAGCATTCTTTAGCACTTGAGGCAAGAACACTTTCTTACCAAGTGGCTAACTTTTGCCACAAAGGAAACAAACTAAAATACCGAGTTTCTTTGATGTATATCATACTTTTTGGAGTTGGTGCTCCAGGATCAGATGGGTCTCACTGTCATGAAAAGCCTTATGTTATTAAAACATTTCAAATGCCACATTCTGTATGTCCTTGGAATGTTTGAAGATCACCTATCTAAAAAAATATCTCTCTATGACTTTGAAAACATGACTATAAGTTGATTGTTATAGATGACAAATATTTAACCTGTATTTCTTTATTTTCATAAATAGCATTCAAGAACTAAAACTTTACATTACTCTTGCAGCCTGCAAGTCCAGCTACCAAGGCTGTGCCCAGAGTAGCAAAAGGAATGCCTCAGAGCAGTGAGGAGTTTAGAAAAATTTCTTATCTCTTTAGATGAAAAAGATATACACAATCTGAGGGGCATTTTTTTTTTATTCTTCTGCAACTCTGATTCTCTATAGTTCTAATTCTTTCTATCTTAAATCTTTGGTTCCAATTTTTTTTCTAGTTTCTGTTCCCTTTTGTTTCAAATCTCATCTGCTTCTTTGTTCACCTAGCTTAAAGACATATTTTGCAGGAGGCTTGAAGGAATAAAAAAGAGTTACAGGAGTTACATCTCATGATCATTGCACAGTCCTTGGGTAAATCATAAGGAGCATAATCATTTACCATCACAATGCAATGTTTCAAGGTTCCTTGTGTAAGACAGTGACCTGAGACCAGGAACACAGTGCCTGGTGAGATAAGCTTCAGAGTTTTTGCACAGAGAGTCAGATCTTTATCAGCCTGACTTTAGCAAGCAAAGAATTGGCATGGTCTCTTAGGTTGTTTTGTGTTAATAACCTTGGTGAGACATCAGTGTCTTTGTCTTTGTGTCTATCTGTAAAGTTTTAAACTAATGATTCATTTACAGAAGCATTCAGTCTAGTTTTCTAGTTCTTTCTGATGTAAAAATGAACTAATTCTGCGTAGTTTGTCTTAGACTGGGGAGAAATTATTTCCTATGTTAGTTTGAGTTAAAGGATCAAAGCAGATTTTTCAGTGTCTTACAGTCTTTGTCGTAAAATAGATCCAGTTATGAAGCATAAGTAGAATGCAGTCACCTTATGTATACCCCCATGACCTCTGACATATTACATTTTCAAATGAGCTGCATAGGTACAATACTTGAAACAAGAAAAATATGTCATATATGCTGTATAACAAAAAATCTCTTAAGATTTATCAATAAACAAAAGTCTAATCCAATGTAAAATATTTGAAATTTGTGGTTTTTCAAAAGTAGACTCAAGCCTTTTATCAACTCTACCATTTTATAACATCAATTCTATATATATATATGTCCATTTTTGCCTTTCAGAAAGAGATCCATGAAGCTTATCTCCTATATTCAGCCTTTTTCTTTACCATGACCAATAGCAACCCATAGCTACTCCCTCTAAATAATGACAAACATCCATAACCCATAAAATGATAAAAATAAACACCAACCATACCTCCTGGAATAACAGGAATCCTGTTCTCTAGAATGTTTCCTACTGTCTCATGGTAATGAAATATTTAGGGAACCATTAAGCATTTAGATAACAGTCAAGTCCTTGGAAATTAGACACAACATTTGTTGTCCTGTCTCTGTGCAATATGAAAGTACAAGGATTATCTGTAGCTCTACGTAGAATAATCAGTGAGACTGGTCCATCTCTTGAAGCAGGCTAAAGGCTGTTCTGTATACAGAACTCAGAGGAAACTTTAACAGAAGAACTCTGAAGGCTGAATCACTTGGTTCTCCCATTTTCATTGGTGTCTGAAGCATGATTAATAAAAACTCAGAGAGAGAAAAATGGATTCAACCTAAAGATCTGAAAAGCAAAACAGCCAGCCACTGGCTCTTACCTTAACGTCAGTCTGAAATGGCAATCATGCCTCCCAGATTCTCAGAATGAGCTGTCTCCCCCAGTTTTATATTCCTTTCTAGGTCTGGGATTAAAGGCTATAACCACTTGAATTAAAGTTGTGTGTTACCCTAACCTTGACTTTAAGGTTGGCCAGTGATGTTTTTTACTCTCAGATCTTCAGCCAATCTTTATTTATTAAAATAAAATTAAAATGCCACTATAGGTATCTGGTCCCCTTGCTCTGAAAACACACAAAGTTTCAAAGGTAATATACATATCTGCATTAACATAAGTACGAATATGTGTTGTACGCAAGTCAGCCAAAGACGATTTTTTTTGTTTGTTTTATAGTTGAGCAGATAAATTCTATGTCGACTGTTTTGTAGTTTTTTTTCTAGGTTTGTTCCTTTATATCTATAGCTAGGATTTTAAGGTGTCTCTCCTGATCAAGGTTGGTCTCTATCAACCTTGAGTGAATCCACAGCCTTTTGTTTTCTGTGGAAACAAAGACATAACCTCTTCCCCAAGCAATACATTTTCTGACTTCCATTCTAAATTTAAGTATACGTTCAATACCTAAGTAGGTTTAACTCATCAATTCCTCTTACAATCCCATGTCTCTCAGCACTTGTTCACTCATCAGTGATCAAAAAACTTGAATTCAACAAGGCACTATACAGGATCCAGACTCCCTGTGTATTTTCATCTTTACATTGCTTATCTATTTCATTCTTTCTTTAAAGACTTTATTTTATTATTAATAAGCCATTTTTTCTATGAATTTGTATGCTGAGTCTAGCTAGCTTGAGAGACTACAGGACTAGGAATCCACATTTAGCTCTTTTTCTAGAACTTTTCTTAGCTTTTTCAGGCCCTATATTTGGATACATGATCTCCCCATGTTGGATGTCTTATGTAGATGGATTTTTCCTTGACCTACAAGTTTACAAATAATGACACAGCATTTATTATTAATTTATAAGGCTCTCATAACTTAAGTTAACCTATTTCCATTCATTCTACATGTTGCCAAATGGCTCATGGTTTTTACCATGTCTCCACCTTATCATACTTCCTCTTCTTCATCTGTGGCATGTACCTAAGCCTAGATTCATCTCCTTTTCTTTTCCTCATAAGCATTTCCTGCCTAACAATTGCTCATTCAGCTCTTAATTAATGCAGTACCAAAGTTCCTTTGCAAAGACATATTTTCATAGTGTACACAAAGATAATTCTACAGCAACTTATAATTATCCCATTGTCAAAATTAAGTGTAATGTACAGTGAGCTTTACATTGGCAGGATGTTGATATATGTAATAATATTGACATATGATTTTCTCCATATGAAGTTTTATTCTAATTTATGATTTACAGTTATTTTTTCTATTTCATTTTGTCCTATGATTATTGGTTATGGTGTATTGATTTCTACCTGTTTTTTTATTTAAATGTGATTTCATAGCTATTGCAACTTTCTGTGGGACAATGGTCTTATACCCTGTAAATTTTTTTTTTAACCTTTCTTTTCTTTATTTTTTTTTCCATACATTGTTTTGTTTCATTTTTTTTTTTTTTGTAAGTTGTACTGTTTAATAAAATGCTGATTGGTCAGTAGCCAGGCTGGAAGTATAGGTGGTATGACCAGAAAAGGAGAATTCTGGCAGGAAGAAAGGATCAGTCTGCAGTCATCATCCAGACACAGAGGATGCAAGATGAGATTGCCTTGATGATAAAAGGTACCAAGCCACATGGCTAACAAGACAAGAATTATGGGCTAATATAAGTTATATGAGATAATAAGAAGACTGAGCTAATAAGCCAGTTAGTTTATAATTAATGTAGATCTCTGTGTATTTCTTTGGGACTGAATGACTGCAGGTCCAGGTGGGACAGAAACCTCAGGCAACAGAAACTTGATTTGAAGAAACCTTGTTTGGATTTGGTTTATATTTGTACTTCTGTGGAGGCCAAAAATGTGGATCTGTTTTTACCTTTTCTGAAAGTCAGAGAGTTTGAGGTTGTTCACAGCTGTTAACAACAAGTGTGGTTACATACCCTGACCTAGGGTGTGGTTACTTGGTGTTTAGGACATTAGGATGGCCCATCCAGGTAGATCTTCTCTACCCTGACCAAAGGTCTGAGAATTCAAGCACACTTCTGCTCCTTCTTTGTAATTAAGGAGTTTGATCTAGGGAGTGAGTTCAAGATACTTGGTCTAGGGTGGGTTTACTCCCAAACAACCGAATGCTTTTCTCAAGATTTTATGACTTGATGTCTCAAGTATTGGGGAAAAATAACTGTTTTAATTGTTCTTTGTATCATGTTAAATCAGCCTTTTGCTTTCTCCCCTCTTTTGCATAGGGATATAAAAGTGTATGGAAAATTAAGCATAGACAATTTCAGTATTCCCCTGAACTCCCTCCCAGGACTATCCTATGTTTCTGTTATATTATTTTCACTCATGTCTTCATTTTCTTTATTAACTTTTCTAGTCTCCATGTCTCTACTGTGGTAAGTGGTATACTTGTTGAAGGTGGTCTCTGACATACTTCTTCATTTATATTGTAAACCTGGCAAACACCAACTTAATTTTACAGTTTAACAATTGATTTTCTCCTAACCTATTTCTAAAAAAATTATAAATATTGGAAATTAGTTTCTGCCCTTTTATTTTGTTTTATATGGCTTGGAGTTTTAGGTGTAAGTTTTGTATCAAGGTGTCTAAAAAACAGCTTCTACCAGCTTTTCTAATTGATCTTGAAATGTATTTTTCAAAGCTAATTCTAATCACTTATGGCTTGACCTTTTTAGATGAAAGTTGGTTTGATGCCAGTTTAACTCCCATGATCTTGCTGAATTGGTTTGATTTAATAACTTTGTATTCATTCATTAAACCAATTATGCTTCATAAATAAATTTTATACCTTTTATGTAGAGTAATGTATGTTTTAAGTCAGGAACTAATCAAAATGTTTATAAGAGAACATTGTACTATTTTTAAAGTTCATTTCACAATGATCTTATACATCTTAGTATATGCTTAATTGCCAGTGTGAAGGCATGTACTCTTGAGTGCATGTGACTATGAGTGTCAAGAGTCTAGGACTCTCAGGATTTGGAGGTGCTGTTGGACCACCTTAGGATGGATGTTCTGAATCAAACTCTGGTCCTCTACAAGTCCTTTCTAACTAATGAGCTAGCTCTCCAGTCCCACAAGTACTCATATTAAATAGCAAAATTAGTGGTAGTGTTAAGTCCTCCTATTGTTTGAAATTTCTTATGGTCTCTGCTCCAATCAGCAGAGGTATATAGATGTATATAGACGTCCTACAGGAATAGGAGAAAATATTCAAGATGACTAATCATTAAGGAAATTCAAATTGGGATTGCTTGTCCTGTCATATTTTTTAGTAAGTATATCAGTAACCAAAAATGTAAAAGGTAAGAAAATTCTGACAGGAGTATTTGGAGAAGGGCTTCCATGCAAAGTGCTGGTAAATTAAAATTTGTAGGAACTCTATAGAAAATATTAGATAGTTTCCTACAAAAATTAAAAATGTAAATCAGGGGTTATGGCACATGTTTTAATCTTATTACTCAGAGGCAGAGTCACACAGACCTTTGAGTTTGACCCCATCATTGTCTAGGAAATGAGTTTAAGAACATCCGGGGCTACACAGAGAAATCCTGTATCAAAAAATTAAAACAATAAAGGTAATATATTCAAATAAACATAATTCATGGAATATGTTAAAAAATTAGAATCAGTATGCTAAAAGGACATTGGCATTTTGATGTTTTATTTTTGTAGCAGTCTTCTTAATAGTAACACTTGCAAACAACTTCAACATCTAACTACTGAGGGACAGAATGGGGAAAGAAAGCCCACATTCCCATACAGTTTCCAGCTGTGACACAACGGAATCCTGTCATTTGCAACATGGATATAACTGAAAACCATTATGGTAAGTGGAACTGGGTGGAAACGATGTAACATTCTCTGTGATATCACAGTTAGATAATTTAAAAGTTGATGACAGGAATGTTCCCAAAAGGTACTTGGGAGCAGCAAGGTGTGTGAAGGAATGAGGAATGTGAATGGGTGATAAATTTTATGTTATTACAAGTAAGACTTTAGAGACTGTTTGCAACAGGACCTGACTAGGTAACAATAATGTACTGTATATTTTTAAAATGTTAAAAATGTGTTTTTACTACAAATAAATGCTTATGGAGACTAAAGAAAGTCATCTATACACTATAAAGTATATTAAAGTATGTATTACCACTTTTTAAGTACGTACAGTTGTTTTGCATGTTAGTTAAAAATAAATTTAATTCAGTTATAAATCTTATGCAAGTAAATACTAAAGACATAAAGATAAATAGATGTAGGCATGTGGGAACATTCCCAATGTGCTTAATAAAAATTCATTTTCAAAACAGGACATTTTCCCTATAAATCAATTGACTAATGCATTTTGTCAGCATTACTATTTTGACAAAGAATAAGATGAAAAAACTTATTGATAACATATTGAAAATAGAGAAATAGAATAATTTGTTTATCAAATGACTTATTGAAAATGAGTCCAGGAATCTTACTAAGAACAAAGACAGCTAAATGCAAATAAATCTGCTGGAGTGACAACATATCTGAGATTATGCTTCTAAATAAGAGTCTCTCACTTTGGACCACTCAGTCCTAAAGTGGTGTCTCTGTCCATTCCCTTACCTCAGAGATCAGGGATCCCCATGGAAGAGGAGGCAGAAGGGGTATAAGAATCAGAGCAGATGGAGAACACCAAGAATAAAAGGCCATCTAAATCAACAGAATCAAAGTTCATATTAACTCACAGAGTTCAAGGAGACTAAGGCAGTTTGCACAGGGTTTGCACAGGTCTGCACCATTTGGGGTTCCTATCATGGAAAGGAGAAATGGACACATGACCCAGGAAGTTATCTCCAACTGATAAGCACTTGCAAATGAAAATTTAGTTTTCTCCAAGGAAATCTCACTGTGTAAACAAGCTACTCTTAAGGTTAGGCTCAACTACTCACTGTGTAAACTACTCACTGTGTAAACAGCTACTCACTGTGTAAACAGCTACTCACTGTGTAAACAACTACTCACTGTGTAAACAGCTACTCACTGTGTAAACTACCCACTGTGTAAACTACAAACCCTGAAGATAATGCTAAGTTGTCAAAGTGACTAAAATTCTTATGGGTAGTAGGCTTAGCATTTTTATACTTTAAGTTAAATATAAGTCATTTTTTCTTTAATTGAAAATAGATTCTTTTTTCTTACAATGTGTCATGATTGTACTTTCCCCTTCTTCCACTCCTCCATGTTCTTCCCCACCTTCCCTACACCTCATGTTCACTCCCTTTCTTCTCTCTTTGGACAAGAACAGTCTTCTAAGAGATGACAAGCAAAGTGACAAAATAAAATAGAATAAGTTGAAGTAAAATTATCAGATTGAAGTTGAACATAGCAACCCCAAAGGAAGAAAAGCATCCTAATATCAGGAATAATTCAGAGACCCTCTTGGTCCTATAGCCAGAATTCCCATGCAAATAGTAAGCTAATTACTGTAATATATCTGTAGAGGTATAGACCCTTGTAGAGACTGTGTAAATCATGTAGGCCCTGTGTTTGTTGCCTCAGTCTCTAAGTTCTTATTTGCATTGCTTTGTGGGTTCACAGATCCATGTTCTCCTGGTGTCCTTCATTACCTTTGACCTCTACAATCTTTCCACCTGCTCTTCCACCGGAGTCTTTGAGCTTCTAGGAGGTAGATTTGATGGAGACCTCCTACTTAGACTCTCTCTACTTAGAGTCTGACTGTGAGTCTCTGCATCTGTTTCCATCTGCTGTCAAAGAAAGATTCTGTGATGACTGGCAGAGGACACAACCAATCAGAAAAAGGGACACTCTGCAGAATAAAAAGAATGTTTTTTTTTTGTTTTTTTTTTTTACCAACTCTATCTCTTTTATCTGAGGACTAATAGGCAAAATATATAAAGAACTAAAGAAATTGGACTCAATGAAAAAAATGTTGTATATATCTAAACAGAATTCTCAAGAGAGGAATCTCAAGTACTTGAGAAACATTTAGTGATCAACATCCTCAACCATCAGGAAAATGCTTCAGTTTGCATTTAGTTTTGACAAAATGCATTATGGTTTAAAAATAAACTTTAAACTTAATGAGCAATTTTTAAAAATAAACTTATTACAAACAGAATGAATGCATCAAATGTGCTTCTGATCAAATTCAAGTCAAAATATCATGTTTCTTATACTTAAAAATGATAATATAAACAAGAGAATAAAATGAATGTATTCATGGGTTGATTTTCTGCAGTATGTAACCCAGATAGTCTATATGATAATAAATTTTAATACTGGACTATTTTATTTTATCTTTTTTGTTTACATGAAAACAAATTAAGAGTAAAAAAAATCTCCAGATATGTATATGCAATAAATTATTCCAGTATAAAGCCATTGAAATTTTCTCAATCTAATATTAGCATAACATATAAGGTATTTAATATTGGACAACTATTTAAGAGTTGACTACCATATATATGTCATAAGGGATTAATATAAGAGATATCTGAAATCCAAGAAGGTAGAAAAATTGTTTCTTCTTTAAAAGGTAGGGATTTAAAATGAGAAGAAGTTTTGCTCTTTTATTTTGTTGTACATATATCTGATTTACTTGCTATTAGAGCTATATGCATATATTTTTTGTTTTGTTTTGTTTTGTTTTTTATTTATTTAGGTATTTTTTAAATTTATTTTTTATTTTTCTCTGCTACCCTCCCTGCCATACCCCTCCCTCCCTCAACCCTCCCCCAAGGTCCCCATGCTCCCAATTTATTCAGGAGATCTTGTCTTTTTATTCTTTCTACTTCCCACATAGATTATATCTTTGTAGGTCTCTCTTAGTGTCCATATTGTTGTCTAAATTCTCTGGGATTGTGGTTTGTAAGATGGTTTTCTTTGCCTTATGTTTAAAAACCACCTATGAGTGAGTACATGTGATAATTGTCTTTCTGTGTCTGGGTTACCTCACTCAAAATAATGCTTTCTAGTTCCATCCATTTTCCTGCAAAATATTTACACATACTAAATCCTTAGAAATAACAGTTTTTGTTCAAATTGAACTTTGAGAATTGTGCTTATCTCTATCTATCACACATGTTGATACAAAATATAGCTGAGTTGCATTAATTGACTTAATTTTGAGCCATTTGATAAATAAAATGAAAATAGTCAAATGCTTAGTTTCAAGGCATTTTAACCTAAAATTTGTATGCATGCGCTTGATATCCACTTCAAGGCCTCCTTGACAGATTTTGTATTAACCGACTAACTTAATAATAACCCTGTTCAAATGTGCCTTTGAAATTAATCACAGGAGTGCTGCATTCCAATGTCTAAAAATGGCATAGTATAACTGTCCTTGGACAGCAGTTTGAAAATTAAACCATTTTAATTCCATTTCACAGGTAAAGAAAAGCTCTCCTTTTTTTAAAATCAGTTTTTGTTTTGGTGTAAGTATTATTAAATTACTACCTTTTCACATATTTCCTTTATTTTCTTCTGATTATATTTGCACATGTGTGTCCTGTTTTTCTAGTATGATAATTCAGGGCCAGCAACACTGTGGCTCAGCACGAGTTTTCTTCATAAAAGCTTAGTATATCACATTACATTCCCGGCACAATCTAATTAAATTCCTTTTCATTTCAGTCTGTCTCAGAGGGTTAGAGATCCTCAAGAATATTTAACAGAATTCAACAAAGCAACTACCTGAAGTTGATGCATTAACCTTGGCACCAAGACTTACTCTATTCAGTCCACGTACACTGGCAACATCATTCCCACAATGACCTAAAAATGGCATTATTTCACTCTAACTAGAGAGATTGTAAATGAATAATGATCATTTCTGACTCATTATATGTATTATGCATTTTGCCCTGGGAAATTTTAAGGAAAAAATTAACAACAGCAAAAGTCTCCCTTTGACTGCTTATAAATAATAAAATATACAGATCTTGTATTTATTCATACTAAGGACAATGGACTTTGATCCTTTCAGTGAAACAGTTTGTATTAGAATATGCCTTACTGGATAAATTATATACTGGACACTAGCATCCATTCATTGATTTTAATTCAGCAACATACAGTTTTAGAGAAAATAATTTTTCCTATGTAGCATTGACTTAGTGGAGATGTATTCTGACTATGTTGCATTATATTTTGTATGACATAAACCATAAGCACATATGGATGCATTTATTTGCATGCTTATGTATTTTAAAATTCAAGGTATTTCCTTTGGTTGATGAAACACCTAAAAATTTATGATCATTTTGTTTCTGATGTATTGCCAGACTGACACAGATACCCTAGATATAGGTTTGGATGTTTGTAGCTAAATTATCTGTCTTGCTTAAATTATCTGTCTTGCTTTTACCTCTTCTCTCCTCTTCCTTTCTCAAAATTCTCCAAGTGTCTGAATATCATCAATGCTGTGTCTCCACTCCTGGTACCTACATAGACTACAAAATGGTTCATTGAAAGCTGGCTTCCTCCTACATTGTTTTTACAGCTTTAAATATTTGAAACAGAGATATTGAACACCTAAAATGAGTTACTCATCAGTAGATACTCACAAAATTCAATATTCCTGGGTAAGGATATTAGTCTAGAAACAATCTGAAACACTAGAATGTCAAAACTAGAATAAATCAAAAGTCAGTAGAATGTCAAGATTTATCCCAGTTTATGAAAGATATAATACTTGGTGTTTTGTGATTGAAAACAACTGAAAGTGTTAACAAAAGTAACCTGACCACAGCTGATGGAGATAGGGCAGAACATATAAAGTCCTTGACCTGATTCCAGAAACAAAAGGATATAATGAAGGTTGAAAATGAACAAATTACAAAAGAAAATCTTTACTTGTTTCCAGTCATATTTATTATCAGATATTACAACAATATGTGTTTGGAAATAGCTGCATAACAGCAATGGAGAAACAAAGTCAACCACTGCAGAATCTAGAATTGACAGAGAAGAGAGTATAAACACATTGGAAGTGAAAATATAGATAGCTAAAAAAAGACATGCAAACAGAAAAGAGTCATATGGTCTTTGGGACAGCAAATGATAAGTGTTATTGCTTAAATTATTATGCTCATTACTTATCCTTTGTTTTTCTTCATTATGGCATATATATATATATATATATATATATATATGTATATGTTGTTTAGCTTTTCTCTTGACCACTATCCATAACAACTTGTAACCAACATTCTAAATAAAGGCAAACTTCCATAATCCATTTTTATTTTTTTTTTATTTTTCTCTGCTCCCCTCCCTGCCACACCTCTCCCTCCCTCAACCTTCCCCCAAGGTCCCCATGCTCCCAATTTATTCAGGAGATCTTGTCTTTTTATACTTTCTACTTCCCACGTAGATTATATCTATGTAAGTCTCTCTTAGTGTCAGTATTGTTGTCTCAATTCTTTGGGATTGTGGTTTGTAAGATGGCTTTCTTTGCCTTATGTTTAAAAACCACCTATGAGTGAGTACATGTGATAATTGTCTTTCTGTGTATGGGTTACTTCACTCAAAATAATGCTTTCTAGTTCCATCCATTTTCCTGCAAAATTTAGGCTGTCGTTATTTTTTTCTGCTATGTAGTACTCCATTGTGTAAATGTATCCCCTATGGATGTCAGTGTGGCGATTTCTCAGAAAATTAGGAAACATCCTTCCTCAAGACCCAGTAATAGCACTTTTGGGTATATACCCAAAAGATGCTCAATCGTGCCACAAGGACATGTGCTCAACTATGTTCATAGCAGCTTTATTTGTCATAGCCAGAAACTGGAAACAACCTAAATGCCCCTCCATCGAAGAATGGATAAAAAAAATGTGGTACATAATCCATTTTTAAACACACAGTAAGTCATTTAGAGTTTTTTTTTTATCTGAATTTATCTTTACTGTATATATCTCTTTTTCTGACCACATGAGTCTTTAATTTGCTATGCGATCTGGCTAGTATTAAGACCGTGGCTTTGATGGCTGGATCCATCCCATTTCTTAGCTTTCTGAGAGTCTAACTTCATGGTGGAGGTACTGGCTGGAGCCATGTTTATTGCCAGAACTCCAAAGATTCAAGGTCCCTGCCACCACCAAAAAACATTGTGATTCATCAACATCATTTCAGTGTTTTGTGATGGGGCCTCTTAAAAGAGCTGCATGGTTTTTGCAACTGAACTGAGTAAGGAAGCGTCTTTTAAATGAGACATGCTTGCCTCTTGCAAACAGAGCACTCACTTGAAAATGCTGCTAGTAAGAAGCTGCGCTTAACTCTGTTCTTTTGTGTCTAGAATTCCTTCCCAAGCTCTCTCAGGTTTTATGTGGACATAGTTGCCCATATTGGCGCCATTCTGTTGACAGAACTTTCTGGCAGGCCTGGTCCCACAGCCATTAAGACCCAAAAAATCACACAGAGGTCTACACTAATTATAAACTGATTGGCCTATTAGCTCAGGCTTCTTATTAACTCTTATAACTTATATTAACTCTTATAACCATAATTATTATCTGTGTTAGCCACGTGGTTTGGTACCTTTTTTGGTGAGGCAGTCACATCTTGCTTCCTCTGTGTCTGGATTATGACTGCGTACTGAATCTTTCCTCTTCCCAGAATTTCTCATCGCCCAACCTCTACTTCCTGCCTTGCTACTAATCAATCAGCATTTTATTAAAATACAAGTGACAGGATACAGACCATTGACTATATATATCACTTTGATATGAGATTTGTAAAAGTATGAGTAGGAAATCTGAGTTTTAGGCAGTGGTTGTTAAGATGGATAGCTTTGAATATACATAGGATCCTTTTATATAAATGAATCAATGGCAGTATCAGTATTGCATACTGATGAACTGGCAGAAAATCATAAGGCAAGAGTTAACACATAAGACATAATCTATCTTTCCCTACAAAACAAAGCCTCAGGATAACACTGTGAATGCAATCTGGGAATAAAGGGATAGAATTAATTTGATAGGATTACATCTAGTGAAGAACACCTGATAGATAGTGTTGGAGGATTTTGGGGAATGATGAAGCAGATTGGTTGTGAAGAAGTGCTAATGTAGTAAAGCAAGTACTTAAGCTTTTCGGCCTATCATGCATATTTATATGTCCTGCCCTCAGGGCTGCATCTCAGCATGCATTCTTAGAGATCTGTAACTTCTCCACACTGGCGTGAAATTTTCTCTATGTTCTCTTTCTGATGTCACTGCCTTGTAACAAAGGAATGACTCTAAGGGGCAAATTATGTTTATAAAATTATTCATCTAGAATTTTTTTAAATGATAACATTTCCATTTACTTGGGGCAATGCCAAACTAATTTTCTGAATATTCCATAGTAGCCCAGGTATTGAATGAAAATGTTACATGTTTTGACTTTAGACATATGTGTCAGCCTTTAGAAGAGAACATTGACTGATATATAAATCAATATGGTGAGATGAGTTGTACAAGATTCAATTAACATCTCAAGAGTTTTAAAGTCACAGAGGCAGAATGTTTAAGTCCAGAGTTCTTAATGTAGCACCTCCTTTACCAAATATGCATCTGTGCAGAACCAAATGCACTTTGCACTCTTTAACCAACAAACATATGACATCTGATGATATATAGGAGAAAAAGCTTTAAATAATTCCATTAATATGCTTATTCTGAAATATCCAAAGCATTAAATGTAACCCCACTCATTTTGCACATTTACTTTTGTCTTATACTGTATGAATATGTTCTATAAAAATGTACTTTAACAGGCTGTCATTTGTTACTTTTCAGAAAATGAATAATTATCAATAATGACAGATGGGTAGTTGGATGGTTCAGTTGAGGATTATGAACTGTCACCAACACAGTGATGGAATTGCATTATATTGTTCACTGTACTGTGATTTCCCTGTGTTCAGCAGTGTCTATCTACCTATGTTATATATCTATGTGTTTATATCAGTACACCCTGAGCTATATTGAAGTAAAATGCATCAGCAAAATTCACTATAACTGGATCAAGCATGAAACTCTCATATCTGTTTAGACTCTGATCTCAAGCAGGATGTAACTACTTTGAATTTCAAATTGCGTTTGGTCCACGCCCTCTGTAATGGTGTTCTTATCTTCTCTGAATATCTCAAGTTTAGTCACATAAATTTGTAGATCTATATTCTACTCTGTGAATTCATACTGAAGCATGAATTTATGTTCTTTGCTAATTATATAAATTATGAGTCATTTGTTGCCATTTCTTGACCTTCCTGTTAGTCGAATATTGCATGGCTACATTTGCCATTCATCTCCCTATTGCTGACCATAATACAGAAAAAAAAACTTATGACTATTAGCTATACATAAGTTATATAAGTGTCTGGAGACTGAAAAAGAGATATTTGAGACTGAGTTTTGATGGGAATATATCACATATTCAGAAAGTAGAAGACAGCATAGGTGGGATATTTTTTTTTATATAGAAAGGGATGTATGAAACTGTCTTAGTGTAGGAAGGTGAGAACTACAAGCACAGTCCTTGCTATAAAGTGAGAAAACAGAACAGATTCCAGGTCATGAAAATTTTGTTATGATAGATTAATTATAGTTGATATTTAAATGGGGTCATTTGGATTGCCCAAATTCTATGAGTAAGAAGTTGCTATGGACTGTTTTTCCCATTAAAATGTTATTATTTCTACTCATATTTGAAAAATTGTATGACTTAAAATGTAATGCTTGATGTTTTATCCTTTTATTTTACAATAGGTACATTCTACCTAGCACATATTTGCCATAAAGATTTGAAATAATTTTACAATATATTTGTCAGCAGAAATAACTTTATGTTAAACATAAAGTGATTTTACTTATTCATTTATTTCAATCATTTCCTTTTGAGTATTCAGTCTTCCCTGGATATATATCTTTCTAGGGCTAACAATTCAGCACTAGATAACCAGTAGGGGGCTCAGTCCTGTGGAAGACCAATCCCAATCCAATCTCTCAGCAGTTGATAATTGCCTGTTTCTTTTCTGATAGGAGTAAAATTTCAGCTGTTAAACTGGGATGCCAACTGTTGTTGGAATTTTTTAGGTCTTGTTAAGGAAATTTTAATTGTTGACATTTTATAGATATACCTTCCTGGTAATAGCTAGAGATTCTTTCAGAAGACTTTCTGGTCCTCAGAATCTTTCCAATCCCTCTTCCTTGTTGTGTCCTCACCTAAGGTATAGGAGTTTTATTATAAATATGTACACTGAGGCTTGCCATGCTGTGGTCATTCCCTGCATTTTGACTAGATTTTTGTTTTCTGTAATGATTTCTTTCTGAGACAAAAATTATACTGGTTTATTAAAGTGGTAGTAATAGGTTTCATTTAAGATCTAAGATCTAGGACCTCTATTAACAGACACATGTAGTTGGCTATGTTTACACCTGACATATGAACAGCTGTTGTTTACTTCCAAGTTAGGAGTGCCTTGATTGTCCCTTTAGGTCACAGTTGTGGTTCAGCCGTGACAGCTACGTAGGACTATTTATTGCTTTTCTGCCTTAACAGTTCCCACATTAACTTCTAGCAATTAGTTCCCACATTAACTAACTAGAAAGCTAGTTCTCAGGGGGGAGAATTTTGGGTCTAGCTTAAATCATTTGCATCCTTTGTCCAAGTGCATGATGTCTTAACAATAGGGATTAACCTGCAACTTCGGGGAGGCAACAAGGGCCAATAACAATAATCTATCTTGTTTGGGGAATATCTTGGACTTCCCTTACCAACAACATAAAGGAGGTTTCTCATATATTAGATAGTCTATGGCTATTGGAGAAGATACCCTGAAGTGGTATAATTTCCGTTGTAATGTAATTTTAGCTAAATATAAAATAGTAATTCCCTCTCTTTTCTCAAGTATTTTAATGCTTTTTATGCCCCCTCCCTTCTCTTTTGTATTTTCCTATCTACCTCCCCACCAATTAAAGTGCCTTCCTCACATGACCAGTTCCCAGCTATTTCTGTTTCTAGAGCCCCCATCTCCAGCAACATGATCTATTTTTACGTATTTGGTTATTATATTCTTCATATTTAAAATGTTTATTGTCTACCACATAAAAATTTTTATGCAACTTAAAAATGTTTTTTATTCATTCTTGCAAAATTTTTTACAACTGCACAATCTACATTTACCATACCCTTCTGTCATCCTCCTTCTGGCTATCCACAGAATAGCCCATCGTATCTTGTTCCTAACTGCATGCCCTCCTTTGAAAATATTTATCTATTTATTTTTCAATTGGCTGAGTTCAATTGTTGTTGTGATGGGTAGTAGTAAATGCAGAAATACATGGCTTATCATAGTACTGAGTGAATCCTCAGCCAGAAATGCATTATATCTATTAATCTTCCACATACTAGTGGCTTAGATAGAATCAGAAAGAAAATGGTGGAAATTATCTAAAAGTGAAGCTAAGGAAGGGAGTTGTGAAGTGCTGAATTCTGTACATGACACTTCTAACAACTACAATAAGTCACAGTAGTTTTGAGTGACTGCAGAAATCCTGCACATGATCAAGGTAGACAAAATTCCAGCATGTTTAGCAGCGTGTGCTCACCATATCTGAGTATCTCTTGGTAACTGGATGTGAAGAAGGGAGAGCCACTTTTCTTCATAAATGTGACTGCTGGTTTGTAACTACTCTCTAGTGTATGGCCCCACCACTATCAATCCACGTTCAACACTTACTGGACTAAAAAGGGCTGTTTATGATAATAGCCATATGAAGAAGGGATACTGTCATAATGAGTGTCAATGATGATTTCTGTGGGAAACTTGAAGGAAGTAATATTGGAGGAAAGATTAAAATGTTTTGTATATATGTATGTAAATCTCCAAAATCATACATTATTTTTTAAAGTTTATCTTGAAATACAATCTCAAGTAATTAATTTAGTTCCATAATTTATTTATTTATTTTTTTTGTTATTTGAGACAGGGTCTCTCTGGGTAACAACTATGCTGCCCTGGAACAAGTTCTGTAGACTAGGCTGGCCTCGAACTCACAGAGATCTGCCTGCCTCTGCCTTCTGAGTGGTTAAAGGTGTGTGCCATCATCATCAGGCCAATTTATTTCTCAAGGAACACATGTTTCATAAAATTTTAAAAAGGCATTTTTAATTTAATGTTTGTCTTTGTATATACATATGAGTATTTGTGTGGATAGAACCATGTGACTATGTCAAAGAACAGTTTATTGTGGTCATTTCTTTTCTTCTACCACATGTGTTCCAAGTGTAGGTTGCTAGGTTTGATAGCAAGCCTGTTTTTTGGATTCAGCATTTTCAATACTCTTATATAATTCATATATATGTATGAATATATGTTCATATGTATGAATAACTCTATATATCTTTGTGTATAAATGTACATATCTCACGATTCTTTATTGATTCTTTGAAAATTTTACATTATACCCTCTAATCCTGCTTACCTCCCAGTCCCTTAGCATCAACCCCTCAACCTTTCAGTGTCCCCCAAAATAATCCCCCCAAATTAAAAATAAAGCAGAACAATAAAAATCCATCTCATTCCTCCATTTTTCCCACCTCTCTAACTGCTCTTCATCCATCCTAGTGTCCTTGGGAGCTGTGCTGCGTCACACATTAAACCCTCCTGTTCAGTCTGCCTGACCTGCAATATGCATTGCAAGGAGTAATTGGTCTGGTTCAAGTCCTCTGGTGCTGGCACACCATCTTCACTGGACCCTCACACAAACTCCTTCTGGATATTCTGCTATTGCCCCAAATTATGGAGATCCTGAGGCGATCATTCCACAGGACCCATTTATTTTACCACTCATAGATGGTATAGATGTTAGGGTGGGCCAATCCAAGATCCAGAGATAGGACTCATATGCCGGTTAAGAGGGGTGAGACCACCTCTTTTTAGTATGGGGAAAGCTCTTCTATGAAGGGAAGAGCCATTCTTCTGCTTCAACATCTAGCGAAGGGCAGCTTGAACTATTCCAAAGCCAGTGAAAGGCAAGGCCGGTTTAGCCTTTGGCCCCCTGTGGTAACAATGGCAGTGAAGATCAACACAGACCCCAGCTGCAGCAGGACAAATGACCAAGACATAGTCCTTCGTAGCAGCTCAGTCCCAAATGTTACATGGGCCTGGTAGCAGCTGAAGCCACCACAATCAGTACGGCACAGGTGGCAGCATGACCTTTGGACACCAACATGGTTTCATGTGGCTGACTAGACCCAGGGCATCTGCACAGCCCTAGGTGGTAATAGGAGCCACTGACACTGTCTCAGACCATGGCTACTGTAGGTCCATGGACCCAGACAAGGTCCTCAGCTGCAGCCAGGGTAGGGATGACACCACGCCCCCAGGTAGCAGTACAGGGCACTCAGATTGACATGACTGCTGTGACATCACAGCCCTCAGACACAAACATGGCTACAGGCAGCATCCTAGACCCTGATATCCTCAGTGGCAATGTGGGTCATGGATGTCACCACAGACTTGGGATACAATAGCATCATGGATCCACACATGGCCCTTGATAGCATTTCGGGCCTGGATATCACCCTGGCACCAGATGGCAAGCAACCCACCAACATAAGCCTGTTCTTCACCATCATTGCTTTTTCAGTTCTGCCTCTTTCTACAGCACATGAATCATTCTGTTTCTTTCTTTCCCATTTTTTCACCATATATTTACTCACCATAATGATATCTACCAGTCCTGAACTGCAAGACACTGTGTGTGTGTGGGGGTGGGGTGGGTGCAGTAGGGGTGTGTATGGATGTCTTCAGCTAGACACTGTGTGTGGGGGGGGTGCAGTAGGGGTGCATGGATGTCTTCAGCCCTGAGAGCGAGGACACAGCTTAGCCTCTGGGTGTCTTTCACAGGCCTTGGTTGAGTCTCTCTATATAATTTTTACGAAATAAATTTTAGTTTGTTACTGTCTTATGGTTATTATTTTAATGAGATGTATCTTTGTTAATAACTATTAGCATATCATATTTTATTTCTGATGCAGTATTAATTTGTATTCAATATCTCTATGTAGCACTTCTGGAAGTCAAATTGTTGCAAATAATTTTGAAAAAATATTTAAAAGTTATGTCTTATATTTTTTTGTTATTTACCATATTGAATATGAATTCATTTTTATTTATAAGAATTAGTTTTTTCTCTAAACTAAAATGTACCTTATTTATAACATTTATGGTAATAGCAAACAATTACTTTTAGTGTTACTTATGAATACACAGTATATCACATAACTGTGTTGTTTGTTTCTTTTGAGACTGGGTATCTCAGTGCAGTTCTGACACTTCTGGAACTCACTCTGTAGACTAGACTGGCTTTGAAATCAGAGCTCTGTCTGTCTCTGCCTCCTAAGTGCTTGGATTAAAGGTCTGTGCTACTCCCTTCCTTGTTCACATATTTTAATTAAACAAAATGTGAAAGAAGTTTCTGTAAGTATGTGGAAGTGTTTCAAAGTGGAGATGTTTCATTCAGAGTTTTCACAAATATCTTGAAGGAGGAGATAAAGGAAAGGGATAAGAAAAATAGAATTAGTCCAAAAAGTTCAGAAATAGTGAGAGTAGGGTAGCAAGTAAAGATAAAGAAATGAAGAGCTTTTTCCCATGATGCCTCTGATTAAAGAGTCAGTGCTGTACATGCCACCACACAGATGATGCCATAGATTCATTTCAGTAGTTGCTAGTTTATCTGGGCAGTTGCTAGAGACTTATATGATGTACCTAGATAAAAATTCTGACTTTGTTCCACATTGAAAAGGCCAAAAATAAATGAATGAGTAACACTGAAAATAATTACACACTACTTTTTTAATGCATTCAAGATTTGTATTACAAACAACTATCTTATTTATGGATTTATGTAAATTTAAAAAATAAAGCAAACAAAACAGACAAATTGAAATGTTTTCACTGGTAAAGGCTGAGGACATGATTCCATTCCTGCACCCCACAAAGTAGAAAAGAGAACTGACTCTATCAAATTGTTCTCTGATGTACACATGCCAAATTGCATGTCATGGCAACCTCACTCCACCTATACATATATAAACACAGAAAGGTTAAAAAAAAGAGAGTAATAAAAGGGTGTAAGTCAATGCAAATAACAGATATTTTGAGTAATAACTGCCTTTTGTATATGCTGTCATGTGAGATTGTTGAAAGTTAAAATTCCCTTTAATCTTTTCTCTGAATGTAAACTGGTATTAAACATTATTAAAGTTGGAAGTAAATATGGTGTGGGAAGTCCTTCTGTATATGTGTTGCTTTTACTGGTTAATGAATAAATAAACTGTCTTGGACAGGACAGAATGGAGGTAGGTGGGGAAAACTAAACTGAATGCTGGGAGAAAGGAGTCTGAGTTAGGAGTAGCCATGGAACCGCTAGAAGAGAAAGATACAAGTTTCAAACTGGAAACTTGGTGGTAAGCTATAAGCCCTGTGGTAAAATATAAAATAAAGACATGGGTTAACCAAAGATATCAGAGCTAGCTAGCAATATGCTTAAGTGATCAGCTAAGAAATAATTTAATTAATACAGTTTCTGTGTGGTTATTTTGGGGCTGAGCAGCCGGGAACAAACAAGTGGCCTTCCCACATGAATAGCTCTACCATATTTAATGCCAGTTCATTCTTTAAACAATATGATCAACACTAACTTCATTAAAATGTGATTTATTAAGTACCTCCCTTAGAAACAAAATGAAAAATATATATCTGCATTAATCTTTTTCTTAATCATGGTTCTTTTGTGTATATATAAAACACAAGATCTATAATCAAATGAGTAAACTAGAGATGATGTTTTATAATTTTAAAGGGTTTTGCATTGTATCATGAGTACTTAGTTTATGGTATAATTAAGATTCTATGGTTTCAACCACTTGTTTATTTCATAGTATTTAATGCTTTTATGAATACAATTTTAGAATGTAGGAATAAAAGTTCTATGCAGGCATAAGCACAACCTCTCTACATTCAATGAGTTATATGATGGTTTCTTTTGCATTGGGCCCTGCTGTCAGTTATCAGAGAATAATACTTTATCCCAGCATAAGCCAGGGTTGTGTATGGATCTTGACAGGAAGCACTTGGCCAACGACTCCAAATGCAACCCATTATCACAACTGTAAGTCTTGCCTGGCTACAAAAGATGTCTAGTTCAGACTCTGAATCTTCAGTTATAAGTGCTTATGGGTCAACCTCACAGATTGACCATTGCACTAGGTTTTCACACTGTCTCTTCTATCCCTGCGAGTTCCAGGTGTCGTTCCCTGCACTCTCTCCCTACATTCCTTCCACCACAACTAATCCTTCCTGCTCCCAATCTCATCCACTGCAGGGAGATCCATTCTTCTCCCTAGTACCCTCATCTTTATATAATCATTCTGTGTCTGTGGACTGTAGCTTGGTTATCACCTACTTTACTGATAATATCCAATTATGAGTACATGCATACCATATTTGACATTGGAGGTCTTGGTTACCTCACAGATGATGATTTTTTTTCTAGTTGCATCCATTTGTCTGCAAATCTCATGATGTCATTTTTTTAAATGGCTCAGTAATGTTCCGTTGTGTAAATGTATCCTGTTTTCTATATCCTTTATTCAGTTAAGGGAGATCTCTTTGGTGTGAGAAGGTACTCTATAGGCTATGGAAGAGAATCCTGGACATCAACCCAGCCACAAAATCTTCCACTTACAATCTGTCTTGTACATCAAATGTTCTGAGGCAATGGTATATCAGAACTTTGGGGAGTAGTCTTCCAATATTTGGTTTAACTTTAAGCCCATGCCACCAAAGAAAGACCATCCACTCCACTCCCTGGACAGCCAGAAACAAAAGATGGAATAGCCTGGAGTGGTAAAAGCAAATAGAAGTGGAAAAATCAATAAAATCATTCCTAATGATAGTCTCCTATACTCATAGATCAGTGCCTTGTATAGTTATCATCAAAGAGGCTTCCATGGACAGAAGAAGGGAGTGTATACAGAGAACCACTGCCAGACAGTATGTGGAGAAAGAGTCTAAACTGGAGGTTTCCATGGGGTCCCTACCCTCAAGAGCTTAAGAACCCCATGAAAGAGGGGGATGAAATATTTTAGGAGTCAAAGGGGACGGAGAACACCAGGACCACATAACCCACTGAGTTTACTAAACAAGGCTCATATGGGATCAGAGATATAGAAGAAGCAAACACTGGCCTCCCTGGGTCAGTACAAGGCCAGTTGCATATTTATTATGATTTGTTATTGCTGTTAGCTTGGTGTTTTGTGGAACTTCTAACTTTGTAGGAGTGTCTCTGACTCTTTTGTCTGTTCTTGGGACATTTTTCCTCTTATTGGACCTTCTTGTCCAGCCTCAATTTGAGGACTTTCGCTTGTTATTTTGTATCTTGTGATATCCTGTTGACTATCATCTCTTAAAGGTCTGCTTTTTTTCTGATGAGAAATGGAACTCAAGTGCATCATGGGGAGAGTAGAGGTGGTAGGTAACTGGGAGGAGTGGAGAAAGAGGAAACTCTGGATGGGATGCATTGTATGAGAGAAGAAGCTATGTTCAATTAAAACCCAAAATACAACAAAAAATTGTATATTACATCATGCATTAAAATTTATTGAATATTTAATAAATACTTGCAATTTACCATTATTCTTGAAAATGCCAAATAATATTAGCTATGGAAGTCAATATATATTTTAGTTATCATTACTATGTTTTATACCATTATTCACCTTAGTAATAGTCATAAGATTTTAGTATGCATTTGTTTCTAAAATTTTTAAGCAATTATAAATGGAAAATAATAATTTTCATGATTATAAAACAATACATATTTAGTTGAATAAATGTATAATTAGGTCACTCAGAGATACTGAGTTTGCTTTTTTTACTTGTGCTTCTGATTTCTGTCTTGGAAATAAAAACGTTATATGTTCAAATTAAACCTTTTGGCCAGTAGAAGAGCATGAGATCATTATTGATATTGAGTGAATTTTGAGAAATATTCATAATATGATTAAAATTTTACTTAAACCTGATACTAAGAAATAAAATATTTATTTTATGTTTGTTTGTCTCATCCCTGCAGAGGCCAGAGCAGAACACTGGAAACACTGAAAACTGAATTCCAGTGGTTTTAACCACTCTTGTGAGTAGTATTGCTTAAACCCAGGTCATCAATGAGAGCATCTAGAGTCCCTAATCATTTCTCAAGCTTCAGCATTCAGTGTTTCAATGTAAGTTTCATTGTTTTACAAAACTTTTGGAAGAAATTACTAAAAAATTAGAGAGTAGAATAGAGGGTAAGTATAAATAAGGATTTCGTCATCACCCTTCTATCACATATTTGTAAAATTAGGCACAGACTTAATCTCAGAGCTGGATGTATAACCACTTTGAATTTTTTCCAGATTTTCTTTTAATGAAAAATTTGTAAACTCTACAGGAATAATTTATGTGTGTTTAAAAGGAAATTTTATAATAGAAAATGTTTAAAAGAACAAATATTTAGAAAAAAATGGCTAAAATGGAAACAAAACATTTGTTTCTAATGGGATACAAGTGAAACTTTAAAGAAAAGAGATTGAATTTGAATCCAAAGTAAGTGCAATGACTGAGTGAAGACACGGGCAATGTGGAGCTAGATTTTTGAATATATTTGCTGTAATGTATTTTTCCCCTTACAGATG
Organism: Ondatra zibethicus; assembly: GCA_004026605.1. Taxonomy (NCBI): domain Eukaryota; kingdom Metazoa; phylum Chordata; class Mammalia; order Rodentia; family Cricetidae; genus Ondatra; species Ondatra zibethicus. The sequence continues at coordinate 85,851 of PVIU01006673.1, forward strand.
TCAATATAAGTTAATTGGGAATACATAATTGCAATTCAAGAGATGGGTGGTCACTGTGAATGCAATGTCCATGTAAAATGTGCATAGAGACAAAGAAAAAGAATGTACGAAAGCCTACTTGTAGAGAAAGTTGCTTAGAAAGCCTATTGACAATGCATGGTACTGAATCATGAGACAGTTTATAGAATCATGTTCTGTTGACTGCCAGAAGCTGACAGTTGATGAAGTGGCTGTGGTACAGCTTGTCCATCAGAGTTCTTGAAGATAAGATGGGAATGATAAAGAATTACAAATATCATTTAACATCACCATCTAAAATTATCATTTTAGTTATTTTCTCCTTCCCACAACTCTGGAAAGACATAAAGACATTGCTTAGTTATATTAACACTAGTGCTACTTCCTGTCTAAGATCTTGTACAAACCACTTCTCACTTCTGTACTTCTGAATCTTCAAGTAAATGAGGGTATTTAAGTTAAAATTAATTGAATGATTAAAGTAAAGCATTTAGTGTAATGTTTGATTATAATAAACTCTGCAGGCACATTCTACTGTATTGGTTTTTATTAGTAATGTTCCAAACAGAACAGGTATGCATTAATTCGGAAAGTCTAATCACGAGTTAGAAGAAAAACATTCATGAGGCATTTCTTTTCACATAAAAAGAAAATCACTAAAGTTATTTATTTTAGTTTTTATTTTTTATTTTTTAAAACAATCTTATTTTACATACTAAAATAGTTTCCTCTTCCTCCCATCCTCCTGCTTACCCCACCTTTCCCCCACCCCACTCCCCATCCACTCCACAGAGAGGGTCAGACCTCCCATGGGGAATCAATAATGTCTGTCACATCACTTGATCCAGGCCCTCTCTACTGTATCTATGCTGAGCAAGGTATCCCTCCACAGGAAATTGGCTTCAAAGAATCAGTTCATGCACTAATGATTAATACTGGTTCCACTGCTAGTGACTTCACAAACTGCCCAAGTCACACAACTGTCACCCATATTCAGAGTGCCTAGTTCAGTCATATACATGTAAAGTTTTTAAGAATTAAGATAATATAGATACACCCTGGGGAAATTATTTTGACAAAAAAATGGGCAAATGAACTAATCTTCATTAATCTTCATTAAACTATGTAAGAATATAGTTTCCAGTGGTATGGAGTCATTTCTCACAGTGTTGCTATCCTGGATTAAATGACAAATGCTGAAGAAATCCATGATCAAGATGTGATACCATCATCTGTGCAGGTCTGTGCTAAAGAGTTACAGTTTCGTCTTTGCCCTTCAGCACTGCTGGATGAGTGTCAATGTCTCCATGATGTATTCGGAGATTTGCTACTAATGATGCTTCTAAAAATTTGCTACACTTAGAGAAGGATGAGGGAGACAACAACAATAAGGAAATGAATAAACAACATGTGGAAAAGTAGAGAAAATCTGTGTATTGAAGAGTTCTACACTATTGATGGAGAATACAGGAGTGAGCTTTAATGTCCTGGTATTTAATTACTATAGGTTCAAATATGGAGAAACTTTGATGTTTCACCTGCATCTCTTGAAGGCAGTGGATTTTATGTCATATAACCCAATAATATTCCTTGGATGATTTTTAAACAAGCAAGGACATTTTAAGAAAATAGATACGTGCAGATTTGAATATGTCAGGTATAAATTTTACCTCATTATATTGCCCCCAAATTGTTTTTGGTTGTATTTGGTGTCATATTGGTTTATATTTAATTTGATCATAAATCTATGCTTGTCTCAACTTATATTATCATTCATGTTTTCCTTTATCGATTGCACATTGTTCTTAAAACTTAATCAAGAGTTTAGTTTTAAGGGAAAATGATATTTTGAAGCTTCCTTATATGTGATATCAAAGGAAAAACCATTGCTGTAGGCACTAGTGAGTCTTGAAGTTCAAAAGATGTCATCTGTTTTCTGCTTCTTTCCTTCTCTTTGATCCATTTTATAGCTTCTTAAACTTAATTCTCCAGCAGGGTTTCTCCACGTGCCTGCCTTTATATATTACAAACCCAAAGATCACCTGGTTCTCAACGACAACTCTAAAGACTTTCTTTTCTTCCTAGAATAAGCAATAACACTTTAAAAATATTGTATATATTAAACCATTAATCTCATTATCTGTATCAAAGTGTAATGAAATAAATCAATGTTGGGCTTTTGTAAAATAGCTATGTATGAGGAATTATACTACTAAGAATTACATTGATAAATGAAGAAGTATGCTACTATCGTTTCTTCTGTAATATCTTTTTGGTTAAAGTCAAAAGAGCCAAATTTAATTTCTCATCTGTGTAGACAGATAAATTTACACTGTAGATGTGAGCACAAGGTTATGATTGTTTGAGTCAGGGTTTCTAGTGCTATTGAGAGACACCATGACTACAGCAACTCTTATAAAGAAAAACGTTCAGCTGGGGCTGATTTCCAGGTTCAGAGGTTTAGTCCATTATCATCATGACAGAACACATGGCCACAGAGTAGCAGATATGGTGTCAGATTTGTAGCCTATATTTCTGCATCTGGACCGGCAGAAAGCAGAGGAAAGAGAGACACTGATGCTGGCCTGAGAATCTGAAACCTCAAAGTCCATCAATAGTGACACACTTCCTCATACAAGGTTACACCTACTCTAACAAAGCCAGACTTCCTAATACTGTTGCTCCCTTTGAACTTATAGAGGCCATATTCATTCAAACCACCACAAAGGTATTTTGAAAATGGAAGCTGTTACAATGAGCTAGTTGGATATCTCATTATGGACCAAAGAAAAAGATAGTTTTATAAAACATTCATAATTATATTGTTTGTAGTAAAATAATTTGAGGACACATTCATGATTATACTTCATTAATTATAATCATATTTGATGAATGATTTCACATGCAGTCCTGGATAGTCTGGAAATTTGTAGGCCAGATTAGCTTTGAACTCACAGAAACTGATGATGCCCAACCTCTAGGATCATAAACCCTGTCAAAAATTTTAATTTACTATTTATTGTTTTATCATATTATTCATTCTTGACTGACTCCTCCCCTCCTTTAATCATATTTCGGCTGACAATAAATGCTTAAGCCATTCCCCCACCAGTGTTCACCTTTCCTTTCATATTGAATGTGTTCTATTTTCCTCCCAACTTATCTCACTTGAAACCTCTTTTTCCCCATCATTTGCCCTTCTGTAGTTTCCTACAATCTACACATACTCACAATGACATACATATGCAGGCATAAAAATTGAAAACCAAATTTTATTTATTAAAAACTGCATATGTTTATTCTGATGTTGGTTACCTTACTAAATATTATCTTTTGGGGTTCAATCCATATTTGTGAAAATTTTATAATTTCATTTTATTTTTGAATAAAATTCCACCATGCATATATGACATATTTCCATTATGCATTAATTTCTGGATGACATCTAAGGTGATTATATTTCCTCAATATTGTGAAAAGGCTTAAACTTAGATCAATAAGCACACCTATAGTTGGAGAGAGTTGTTTCAGTATATGCTCAGGCATGTTATAGCTATGATAGCTCTAGTTTTACCCTTGAGGAATCTCCACAATAATTTCCAAGTTCTTTCACTGAGACGTTTGCAGCTGAATATTATTTTAGTTGCAAAATTGTTAATGACGATGTATCTATTCTCACAAGTCTCTTTATAAAACAAATAATCAGTATTCTATTAAATGTTGTTTGCTGAAACATCACAATGGCAAGAGTTCCTCATCTGTCTTTAAAGGCAGCTGTTTGCATAGATCTCATGCAGTGTGATTTGACAACGTCCCGCTTTACTAATGCCAAGTCTGTAAAATTGTACAAATACAAACTACGTCAGAATTGATTCTCAGAAGGAAAGTATAATAGGTACAGCCAATTCTGAAAAAATTAAATTCTCCAGAAAATTGTATTCTCTTACTATGTCTATAATTAATGTTTCTATCATAAGAAAATATATAATACATTTCAATGATTTAATTTCTGACAATTCTTAAAGAAAGCAAATGAATAAGTCTGGGCTTCTAAGATTATAGTGTTTGTTATTTTTACTTCTATTCGTATAAGAGCCTTTACAAACCAAAACAAAGAAGATGATGTGAGCGTACTGTTTAGTCATAGTTAACATCTATAAATATCAAAGGTCATGGAACTGCTCTGCATTTTCAGAGAAACATTTGTTTATTGTTCAATATTAACACACATTGTCTTTCTACATTGTATTTACCTATTTTAGTTCACAATATCAAAGTGCTATCCTCTCTACATTATAAGAACTGTACAACTAAGTATGCTTTCCACAACCTTGGAAATGTACTGAAGTTCTTATCCTAGGACATTAATGAAGAGCATCACAACTGCAGAAGCATTGTTTTCAACTTCCTATTATATATCATATATGATCACAAAACACAACATATATACATGAAATTCTCAAAAAGTAAAAATTTAAGTGAATAAAAGATAAAATCTGTAGTAAGTCAGAAGATAGAGAAGAAAGGTATTATCTTTAATATGCTATAATCATACCTGGATGTCATTGAATATGGGTGGACTCAGACGAATTATAATTTATTTTCTACCATTTATTTGAAAAACTCTGATCTGCTAGAAATAGTGTACACTGAGTTGCATGGCACATAACTTCAAAGGTAAAATAAGGATGGCCTAATTTCTTGAATTCTTAAGCACATAATAACGTTATCTACACCCTTCACACACGCACACACACATGCACAAACACACACACAAATATTACTGTTCCATTAAACGACATCTCTACCACAATGTTGAAGCAAGAACAAAGAGTCTTTACAAAGTCAGGCAGTACTGGTCAATGGATCTTATGAGCTTCAGCCCCAGGCGTTTTATTTTCATGCTCATTAATTCTGATATGTCACAATGGAGGAGATACTTTTGAAAGGTTATGATATTCAGGGCTTGTTCCTATGATTCATATCCACTTAAAGTTTATTCCATTGAGTGTTTTAAATTGAGAATAAGGCAGGAGGGAAATGCTCAACCCAGAATGTGAAATATGAGACAATCTTTTTGGAAATTCACCCAGAGACATTGAAATTTTACTTATGAGACATAGGAGAACCTCCAGAAATTATAAATATCATCTGTGAATTAATCACAAGCATCTTTTTGAACTAAGGCAAAAATAGCTTTGAAATTGTTAAATATTTGAAATCTCATTACACAGGCACTGGTGCAAATGTGGGCAGAGATCCTTTGACTTATTTGACAAAGGAAAAGGAAAGTCGCCACCTTAGTATACATCACTAATTCTCCTTCCTTGCTGCTCCACTTTATCTCTACATATGAGTTACCTCATCTTAGTCTCTTTTGTTTTGTAAAAAATGTACGCATATCACTCATAAACTAATCTGCCACAGTCACTGAAGTCAAATTCTTCACTATGTCCAGAGATAGATGGTGTTCAGAAATACATATATTAAGGAAAGATCTTTAGTATTCACATTCTTAAAATCTTTGGTGAGGATAAGAAAATGTTCTAACTTGTACAATGATTGCATACTTTATGTGCAGTGGCCTTCCCTCTTGTCTTCCTTTGTCAAAAGCCTTTTCCCCGATATGCTATTAATCAAACAAGGGAAAGGTTGAAGGTGGATCAGAAGCTAAATGTTTCTCTATATCATATTCTAAAATGGTACCAGAGAAACAAATGATGATAAGAATATTAGAAAGACTGTTAAGGTCTTTCTAAAACTTTCCTTTTTATTTGTGGGTATTCTAAAAAGAGGTGGTTAATACATGAACCATATTCATTTATTTAATAAGTGAAAAGTGTAGCTCAAATGTCTTCTTACTGCCTGCATTACTGGTGTTCTGTTCAGAATGTCTTCTCCTGTGCCGATACATTCAAGGCTATTTCCCACTTTCTCTTCTGTAAGGATTAGTTATCTGGTTTTATGTTGATTTCCATGCAGTGGAATTCTCTTTTACAACTGTCGGAATGGCTAAAAACAGTAACACAGTAACAACTCAAGCTGGAAAGGATGTCAAATAAGAGGAACACTCATCCATTGCTTCTGGTATTATAATCTTGAACAGTCATATGAAAATCAATATGGTGATCCTCAGAAGTCTGGGAGTCAATCAACCTCAAGACTCGGCTATAGTACTCTTGGGCATATACTCAAAAGATGCTTCATCCTACCAGAGCACACTTACTGAAACATGTTTGTTGCTGCTCTATTCATAATAGCCACAAGCTGAAAACAATCTAAATGTTCCTCAACTGAAGAATATATGAAGAATTTGTGGTACATTTACACAATGGAGTATTACTCAGTTGTTAAAATCGCATCATGCAATTGGCAGGAAAATAGAAAAATAATCATCCTCAGTTAGAATACCCAGATCCAGAAAGATAATATGGCATACATTTGTTTATATGTGGATATTAGCCATTAAATGATTGATAACCAAGCTAAAATCCATAGACATGGAGAAGTTAGGTATAGAAAACGGGACTGGGGCTGGGGGACACATGGATTTCCTGGGAGCTTAAAATGGAATAGATTTCATAGGTGGGCTGAGGGCAGGGCCAGGTCAGGAACAGGAGGCTTGGTTGGGGAGGAGGAGGGGATATGGTATTAAGGAAGGGAGTGTAGGAAGTAGCAGCAAGCTTTGAGGGACATTTGTAGGGTGGTATGGAGACCTAGTGCAGTAGAAACTTCCTAAAATATATGGAGGCAATCCCAATGAAGTCTCCAAACGCTGAGGGAAACAGAATCCCATCTGTCTATTTCTTGTCCACCCAATGAAATTTCTAGTACAGAACTGGGGTAATCTAATTGAGTTGTTGGCCCAATGGTTCCATGAAAATCCCAAACAATCCAGTCTGCTTCCATGACAGTAGGCTTCTCTCTAAAAATGAAGGTTAAGCCCCAATTGCTGAAGACAACATCTTCACAACTCACTGAACATGGAGAGGCTGAGTTGGTGCCTACTGAGACTCTTCATCCCTATGTTCTAGTGTCTTTTATATTGAAAAGTTAGAAAGGACAATTTAGGATACCAAAAGGGAAATGTACATCCCAACCAGCCATAAAACCTTTTCTCTACAATCAGTCCTTCCATAGTTGTTTGTTAGGGCCATGGTGGCACAAAGCCTGTTGGAGTAACCAACCAATATCTGAAGAAATTTAAGGCCATTGCATGAGATGGATCACAAACCTGACACTGCCTGCATGACCAAGAATTAAAGATTAGAGAGCCCAGAAACTCTGAGTATAGCCTAATGTGGGATTCCCCTCTATATGCTTTAATTACCATTACTGAATGAAGAAAACTGTCTTTGGCCTCTGCAGAGAATAGACATATATGGAGAAAACTAAACTGAATGCTAGGGGAAAGAAGGGCAAAGTGAGAGAGAAGTCATATAGGCCCGCCGGACACCAGAACTTTAGCCAGTAAGTCACAACCTTGTGGCAATACACAGGTTAATAGAAATGGGTTAAATTAATATGTAAGGGTTAGCCAATAATAAGCAAGAGTTAATGGGCCAAGCAGTGATTTAATTAATATAATTTCTGTGTGATTATTTCACTTCTGGGCAGCGGGAACAAACAAGCAGCTCCTTACTACAATAACCAAATACTACTGGTCAAAAAACAGGAACAATAAAAATGACCCTTCATATTATTCTGCTATTCTCATAGATTGCTGCTTTATAATCTGTCATCAGAAAAGCTTCCTCCTACAGAAAATGGGAGCAAGAGCATAGACCCAAACCTGAACATTACCCAGAGAGAAAGAACTTTGAACAAATATCTCTGAATGGGATGTCTCTAACAAGTCCTTCACCAGAGAGATCAGGGAACCTAATGGAAGAGGTGGCAGAAATAGCGTAAGAGCCAGACTGAATGGACGACACCAGAACAAGGTTTTCTGAATAAACTGAGCAAGGCTCATGTGAACTCAAAGAGACTGAAGAAGCAAGCCCAGGGCCTACACGAGTCTGCACCAAGTATTCTGTGTATATATTATAGTATATATTATATACCATATAATGAGTATATACTATAGTACTCAGTTAACTATTTTTATGGGACTTCTGAGTGTGTGATTGAGTGTCTCTGATTCTAGCGCCTTTTCCTCAGGGCTCTTTTCTTTCTGTTGAGTTGCCTTGTGCAGCTTTGATGTGAACCTTCTTGTTTTAGCCTATTATATTCTGTTTTGTTAGGTTTCACTCTTGTGTCTTAGAAGTCTGTTCTTTTCTAATAAGAGACAGAATGGGAGTAGATCTAGATGGGAAAAGAGATGGGAAAGAACCAGGAGGAGAAGAGGGAGGGGAACCAGAAACAAATATTGTGTGATAAAAGAATTTATTTTCAATGAATGGGGAAATAAGTAAATAAATAAAATGTGTCTTCTTTTCTGAAGTAGAAAATCTGAAAGTGTAATATATGTTACTGCAATAAATGAATTAATAAATATTCTAGTGCCATAAGTATAAAGAATGGACTCACATTCATCTGATCCAGTAGGGAAGAAGCACATCATGTAGTCCTTTATCAACCCCAAAGCCCATGTTAAAGCCAAGTTCATTAACCTATATTTAATATGTCAATACTAGAGATGGCAAAGCATAAGAATATAAGAGTGAGATTCAGGACAATTTGGGCTATCCTACAAAACTGTTTTAAAAAGCTAAAAACCAACAAATACAATGTGCCTTATAACTCAATTGCACTCAACCAAAGAAACAAATGAGAACTGTGAGCATTAACCAGGCCTAATTTCCCCTTTCACCTTTATGTCAGGGACTGAGGCTATTCTTTTTTTTCTTTTTTCTTTATTTTCTTTTATTTATATTTATATATTTTTTATTTTTTTAAAGAAAACAAACTATCTTTTTTCATTTTACATACCAATTCCAGTTTCTACTCCCTCCCCCAACTGTCTACCTCCTCCCTCCACCTACTCCCCCACCCTATCCCCTATCCACTCCTCAGAGAGGGTAAGGTACATTCCTTTGTAGAAGACCCAAAGCCCTCCCTACTATTTCTAGGCTGAGTAAGTTATCCATCCAAAGAGAATGGACTCCAAAAAGCCAGTACAAGCAGTAGGCATAAATCCTAGTGCAACTGGCAATGGCCCTGCAGTCTGCCCCAGCCATACAACCGTCACCCACATTCAGAGGGACTAGTTTGGACCTATACTGTTTCCTTGCCAGTATGGCTGGAGTTGGTGAGCTCCTATTAGCTCAAGTAAACTGTTTTAGTGGGTGTACCTATCATGGTCTTGACCTCTTTGCTCATAATCTTACTCCTCCTACTCTTCAACTAGACTTTGGGAGCTTAGTTCAGAGCGCTGATGCAGGTCTCTGCCGCTGTTTCCATCAGTAGCTGGATGAAGGTTCAGTCTGACTACAGGGCAAGGCCAATTCAGGCACCCTCTCCTCTATTGCTTAGGGTCTTAACTGGAGTCATCCTTGCAAATTCCTGGGAATTTCTCTAGTGCCAGGTTTCTTGCAAGCCCTATAATGTCTCCCTCAATCAAATATCTATTCCCTTGTTCTCATCTCTGTCCTTCATCCATATTGACTATCCCATTCCCTCATGTTCTCCTCCCTCCTCCCCTTCTCTGCTTTTCTTCTCCTTCTGTCCTCCCTACTGTCCCCAACCCCGTGTTTCCAATTGTGAGGTAACCCAGACTCAGAAAAATTACATGGTATGTACTCACTCATAAATGGATACTAGCTGTAAAGCAAATGATATTGAGCCTATAGTTTACTAACCTAGAGAAGCTTAGTAAAAGTTTGAACCCTAAGAAAAACATACATAGATCCACCTGGCAAGGGAATATAGACAAGATTGCCTGAGGCCATTCACGGAGGCGACATCTATGTCATGCTTGCCATTTTCCTGCAACACTTTGTTCCCAAGTAATATTCCAGCTTTTCAATACTCTGAGGTTTTTCAGTGTTAGCATCTTCAAAGAAGAGAATGACCTAATCAAAAAGCAAAACTACCAAGATATTTTACCTTAAATGCATATTATCCAGGGATGAGAGCTAACAGATTTACTTGGTATATTGCCAATTTGTCCTGTTTTTCAAACAAAGAAAAATTGGGAGCTGAAACCCTACTAAAAGCAAAGGGTGAGGTGCTCCAGCAGGGTTCTGTTAAGGCAGTATAATATGAACTAAAACACAGTGCTGTGGGACAATGGTCTTTTATCCTGCCACTTGTACCTTAATAAAAAAACCTGATTGGCTGGTAGCAAGGTAGGATGTATAAGTAGGGCAATCAGGCAGGAATTAGAGATGGGGTGGGGAGAACAGGAGAATTCTGGGAAGAGGAAAGAGTCAGTCTGCAGTCGTCACAGAGGAAGCCAGACCCAGAGCAAGCAAGATGAGAACATTTCACTGATATAAATTACCAAGCTACATAACTAAAATAGACAAGAATAATGGGCCAATTTAAGATGTAAGAATTAGTTAATAAGAAGCCTGAGCTAATAGGCCAACCAGTTTATAATTAATGTAGACCTCTGTGCATTTCTTTGGGACTTGACAGCTGCAGGACTGGGTGGGACAGAAACCTCTGTCAACAACACAGAGCAGCTTGGGGACACCAGATTCCTTACCCAGGAGAGGTATGGAGTCAGACCTTTATCTCATAACGCGGGAAAATGAGAAAATAATTTCTATTGTCGTGAATGGTCTAGTTCTACAGACTGTGTAGAAGAAATCATTGTGTTCAGTTTCTCAAAAAACAAGTTCACAGAACTCTGGTTCATTACTCTCCAGACTTTGCAGTTGACTGGCCAATTCCTGAAACATTGAAAGAATTTTAAATAATAGCAATAAATCAACAAGCATATTAAAGACCTAGACAGAGTAACAGGAGTTATTTATTTTTTTTAACGTAAATGTGTTAATCCTACTAAGGAGAATGAAATGTCCATGAAAGTGACAGAAGTCTGTAGAGAAAGCAGATGCTTGGAAGAAGGTTGGCTTGGTATCACTTTGCTTGTGCCAGGAACTGTACACAGTGAAGTTTTAGTCACACAGCTTTGAAAACATGAATGTATATTTCTCTCAGTGTTTATACCTGACTGTTCTCACCCACACACAGAGGTGATTTTCTTCTCTTATAGATAATATCGAATGTATACAAAGGAGTCTTTGTTTGTGGTGCCTTGATTTACAAAGGTGTCACACTTTAATATCTTGTTAGTACTACCTATTCTTATTTATAGTAGACCACTTCAGTTTTTGTATTTTATATTACTGCACTTGTTTTATTAGATAACTGAAATGATACTAAAGTTTCTAGACTCCTTCTACTTTTCTTGGGCTATACTAAATTTAAGTTATCTAGAGAAAAGCTACCAAATACGCAAGAGTGCTTTGGTTCTGATGGTATTATTTTGGTATGTTTTATAGGAACAGACAATATGAAGATATGAACTATGAGAAGAAGCTCAATCTATGGAAAAGTAAGTCTACAAATTACTTCAGAGTAAGCAACCACAATTTCCCTACTATGTTATTGAAAATGAACAACTTTGTTGTGTAACTTACAGAACTGATAATGTGTTGACAGAATGACAACGCCTTTGAGTTGTGTCAGAAAAATTTCATTTTCTCGGAGCACTAGGTTGTTTAGACATACTCTGGTTCTGAAATATCTTTTATAATGCAATTTCTAAAGACATTGATAGAATGAAATATGCCTTGTTTTTAAGGAATAAGTAGGTTTATTGAGTTAATATTTAGAGAAGAGTGTGCTCTATGCTGACGATTCCAGATAAATAATAGTAGGAATTATACAAAAGTTGGACAATTATATCAACTCTAATAACACAATGCAGCCAATTAGTACTCAATATTTACATGCACCCTATGATGCTGATGTAATTAATTATGACTAGAATCAAACTATAAAGGGGAAATTTTGCATTAAAAAAGTTGATAATAAGATATTTGGAGCAAGCTTTATAGTATCTGCCTTGAATCCCATAAACAAATTGCCACTATGGTATAAGTAGTCACAATTTGCTTGACACACTGATCTTATAGATAGCGTGACTCACAGTTGAGTAGGAACATTTATACATTTTGTGTTTCAGTAAAGAGCATAACACCTTTTGGATCTATGAAACTTCACAGGAGAGAAGTCGTTTCCAGCTCGGTTCCAGATTATTTTCTCAATGATGTCCAAGTTATGTGGAACCTTCAGCAATAGGGAATTATAATCTACTTCTAGTGGACAATCCAGGTAATGACAAGAGTCTGTGTTTTCTTGGGGACTTATGGGGTTCCTGGTCATTAACTCTTCAGTATATACCTCACTTACAGCCCTGAGGTTTGAGTTTAAATAACATAGTTTTAGGAAGTCTGTAATACATGCAAAATTTTTTCCCATATTCTTTTATTTTTTTCCATTCAAAAAAAAAGAATTTACATTTCCTCCCCTTCTCCCAGTCCCCTCCCGCTCCCCCCTCTCCCTCCTACTGCTTCCTTAAAAGAGGGCATGGTGCCCTGCCCTTTGGGAAGACCAAGGCCCTCCCCCCTCCATTCCGTCCTAGGAAGGTGTGCATCCAAATCAACTAGGTTCCCAAAAAGATAATACATGCAGAGGAGATAGGTCTTAGTGTCATTGTTGATGGCTTCTCATTCTGCCCCCATTGGCAGCCACATTTAGAGAGTTCAGTTTGGTCATATGCTCATTCAGTCCCGGTCCAGCTGGATTTGGTGAGCTCCCGTTAGATCAGGCACACTGTCTCAGTGGGTGGTCCAGCCCATGTAAAAATGTAAAATATTTTCAGATGATACCATTCGTAATTATGTGTACATATCTGTTTATCATTTAACCCTCACCATGGAAGCTACTTCTTACAATAAATAGATGTTAACTCATAGAGCCACAACTGGACAATGTGCACACAATGAGACCTTGGAGCATTTATCCATAAATGGAATATTGTTATCAAACCCTTCTTCTAAATGCCCAATCTATACAGGAGGGGAGATAGAATGATTGTAAGAGTCAGAGGTCTACTGATTTTTTTTGAGTTGATTTTGTATCCTGCCACTTCACTGAAGGTATTTATCAGCTGTAGAAGTTCATTGGTAGAGTTCTTGGGGTCACTTATGTACACTATCATATCATCTGCAAATAACGAAAGTTTGACTTCTTCCTTTCCAATTCGACATTCACATCAGAGCAATGGATTGAGCCCCCAAGGTGCAGGTGAAGAGTAGAAGGTGGGAGAAGATGAGTTAGGAAGTTAGGACCGTGAGGGGCTGATCCACCTACTGAGACAGTGTGCCTGAACTAATGGGAGCGCACCAATCCAGCTGGACTGGGACTGAATGAGCATATGATCAAACCAGACTCTCTGAATGTGGC